>ML739035.1:137134-272214 GCA_009193565.1 Aspergillus coremiiformis | reverse complement strand
AAAAAAAAAAAAAAAAAATCTTAAAAGACGTGGGCTCCTCTCGCTCGTCACTGAGATCTTCGGGTCCACTACTAGAACTAGATATCTACTAGATCCTATCGAAGTAGTATCAACCTTGGATTATGTAGAGTAGGAAGAGGATCACAATCATCACCGGAAATGGTTGAAGAAATCCAGATCGGTATATATATATATAGATATAGGAATAATGAATACTACACCGCGACCGCTGTCCTCCCCCCAACCTCCATGGAAGACGACCGACCACCTCCGTTTGGGCTCCGACAAAGCGTTGGTTGACTTTATGGAACCTTCGAGCGCTTACCACTCGATTCTTCCCCGTTCACCGCCCCACACGCCCCCGGGGCAGAATCTCTCACCGCTTTTGGCGGGGTTTTACTTCCCTTCCCGGGAGAGTCAGGTGACTTCACAGCGCTTATCGATAATCCCCAATGATCTTAGGTTGGGATGGCACACGTAGCAGGTTCCTACGAGTCGGCACCAGTATTTTGAAGGAAAACTTAGGAGGAGGGTGTTGTACCCGGTCATAATTAATGGCGATCCTTAATTAAACTAGGAGTCACCCACCACCCCCGGAGATTCCTGAGCCAATGCGTGCTATTCATGGTAAACATGCTATTCAACAGAAACGCTACAGAGAGAAAGCAAAACAGAAGGAAACAGCAAGGTGAAGCAACGGAATCTGGCAATCAACCCCCCAAATCAATCAGAATCACGAACCAGTCAGCGGTAGTACTTCGTACCCCCGTCCGTCGTCCTTCAACCCCAATGGGATAAAATGGGCTGCGAGTATTGGACGCAGGAGAAGGAATACTCCGCTCGATGACTCTCTCCTTGTAAAATCACACCATGTGCTCGGCGTTCCTGGGTCGGGATGGTCGTCTCGGTGTGTCCTGCAGGCGCCGGCCCCGATACGGTGGGGGACTGGGGTGATTCCCCGTCATTACACCCAGCTCAGAATTCTCGGAATCACTTCGGTCTAGCAGTCTCGCTGGGCCTCGTGGATCCACCTTGTCATCGCCGGTACCCGTGGCCAGGGGTTCAAGAAGACTGGTGAGCTTCCGTGCTTGACGTGCCATCGAATGCTTCGCTCGGTCTTCTTCGTTCATCAAGCTTTCCACGTTCAAGGGCAGAGAGACAGAATTGTCACTCAAGTCCGTGATCACGGAATCAGATGAGCAATACGGATGCAGGCCAATTGGAGGTACGCCTGCGAGAGGAGCCATTAGACTCGCGAGCGGTAATCTCGCCTCATCGTCATTGGTCAGGGACCCCCCGCGAGGCAATGGTAACTCCGAAAGACGGCCATCGATTTGTCCTGACGGTCGAATAGGCACGCCTTTCTTGTCGCCTTTCGTTCGGAACGTGTCAACCATGACGTTGAGCTCATCGCCCTGCACCCGAGCCTTCTCCACAGCTTCCTCCGGCGTAGTATGCCCATCAGCTTTTGCGGCATCGGCCCGTGGCCCGCCCCATGTTCGCTGTCCCGCCGTGAAAATGCCGTACACCATATATATCCAATTAAAGAAAGGGTTGAGAATAAACATTAACGGGTAGAGCCAGGCCTTAAATCGCTTTAACCTGATCCCAAAGTAGAACATGAGCACATAGTTCAGCCCGAGCGAGATCCCAATGAATCCGACGGGGAGATCTTGGACCTTGGTGGACGTTGTCATGATTGAAACGACCTGGATAAAGAAGAGGAGAGCAGTTGTGCGGATGGTGTTCTGCATGAAGCGAACCAGGCACAGGAAAGGGTAGCGCCTCCATAGTCGGACGTCCGTTAACATGCATACCTCGTTCGTAATGTAGCCAAGGAACCATCGGCGCCGTTGCTTCAAGAGGCTACAGAAGGTCTGGGCCGCCTCCGTTTTACAAAATGCACTGGTACACATCTGGATCTGATAGCGCTCCTTTGCGCCGATCATAAAGAGATGTGTCAGCCACCGATCTTCCCCCAAGTGGCACTTGGCGTAGTCAAACAGATCCTCGCATTGCTCTGCCTTGTCTGCAAAATAGTACTTGGCCATTTTGCGAAACGCGGAAAATCGCAGCATTGTCAAAGCGCCAGGGAGACAGGTTACCGCACCGCAGCCGGATTCCACCGAACGCTCGAAAAGCTGCCCGTGAATATATTCGAGGTCCTGTAGCACCGTAATGAGACTATTCTTCTCAGTTGTTGACGTAATGATCCCGGTCATCGCTAACATGTTGTGCTTATTTCCTGGTTTCAGCTCCATATCATACATGAAATTCTGCAGACACAGTCGGTCTAGGATGCAATCGGAGTCGATGAATAGCATAAAAAGATTGTCGTGTCGACTGATGTACTCCGCATATACGCGGTCGATTAGTCTAAATGTCAGCTTTTGGCAATGTCGTTTGCCGCCGTGTTTGAACCGAGACACCGTGATTCTAGCACCTTTGTACGTCACATCTATACTTTGAGGATAGGTATCCAAGGAAATCGGTATTCCGAGATGGTCAATTACGCGGAGGTAGGGCTCGTCAATATTAACCCCGTCGTATGAGACGAATACGTGTATGCAATACGATGGATAGTCGCTGCTGACAACTGAGTCGATTGCTTTTATCAGGATTGCAGGATCCTCCTTGTATACCGGCATAACAATCACTGTTTTCGGCGCTGTCCGATCGTCCAAAACCTCTTTTATCCTCCTTGTTCTTCCGATCGAGCTTGTGACCAACCTATGGACGCAGAACAGCCAGGGAATAATGAGCAAACCTGAGAATGTCCAGAACGCGAACCACTGAAGGAAAGAAACGAGCGAGGGAGGATAGTGTTGCGTGAGCTGGGGCGGTAGGGGCAGGGTGACAATCATAACTGGAAGGAAGATGCCTCTGAACCGATCAATATGCTGTGGTCACTAAAGACTTGCCTATAAGGTTCTTCGGGGGTCGACTTACCTCATCGAGCAAAAGCAAATCATCACTACTACAGCGAGGAGCTTGATGCTCCAATGATCTGCTTTTTGATAGGCCTTCATCAGGCAATATAGGAATGCAGTGAGAAAGAGAAACCACTCCGCAATGGCTGCTAGCATTAAAGGCCCAATAATGGACACATAAATGATCTAAATGCCTGTTCAACATGGGGTTCGTCGCCGAAATCAAGAACGGATTGACTCACATCATGGGCTGCCCATGACTTGGGCACGGCGGAGTTTCCACCCCCCGCCATAGCAAAACAACGTATAGTAAATAAATCCGCGCGGTACTGCTGGCTCACCGTTGCTGTATTGTAGGGCGCAAAATATAAGATGTCTGGAGTGTTGAGCTGATGATCACGGAGTACTGTGGCAGGGAGAAATTTAAACATGCAAATATTTCTGTAAAGATATTCGTGGTGAAAGTCGACGACAGTCAAATGACGACATGGCCGTTGTTTGTAGTTGACTGTCACTTTGAATCATCCTATTTGAAAGATCCACGGTATCGACTCAAATAACTGTCAAGGTCGTGGGAAGAATAGAAAGGGACAATAAGTGGAAGCAAAAGAGGAAGGCGCCTTTCTCAGTGTGAATGGAATGTGTAAGTAAGTTAGTAGTAACCATGTATCTTCCTTGCACCTGAGGCAGTTACACCCTGTGCCTGTAAGTAATGTGACATGCGTAACCCTTCTCAACACCTCTATTTATGCTACTTAGTACATACTATGTCTCATGTTAGAAGTCGACCTTGGTAGAACTCCCAACGGTTGACATCTTCCTGGACATTCTCTTCAATTATTGACTGGACTTGGACTGGGCTATGTACTGTACATATGGATATGGATGAGTGCTTTTTTGGTCGCTGCTCCTGGGGTACTACTATAAAAGTCCAGTTGTCTGTGAACCCGTCCCTCGTTCTCAACTGTTGTGCCCGCCAACCTTCCTTCATCGGTGATACTCTTCCTGCCCAAAATAATGCTTCATGTTTGCAATCTTCACCAATTCCATACAAATAGACACAATAAAGTTAAAAGGCCTCCTGACTGTAATCAAATTATCGTGGTACTTGGCCCTAGATGTATTTTCTCTTGCCATGGATATTGGGTTAGTACTTTCAACGATGCAACAGCCTCACAATGCTCTAGACAGGTGCCCTATCAATGCTGCAGAAATAAATCCTTATTTGAACGATACCGGAATGGTCGCATGCAGACTAATACTACGGAGTATCGGGGCTGTTAGCTGGCTTCCCGGATTTGAGATCTCTAAACAGTCTGATCTCTGCATATAACCAAAGCCGCATTATCTATGTTGAAGATGCTTGGCCTGGTATAATCGGACTTCTTTTTTCTCTGAGTAAGACATTTACTGGGGGGTTTCTCTATGGACTCCCGGAAATGTTCTTCGACGGAGTCTTACTAGTAGCATGGAAGCCATTGGGTCACTCAAACGGCGGGTCTCATCGGCCTGGCCTGCTGAAGGAAAACTCCCAGGCTCAGTCTTGCCATCCTAGTCGTGGATAGCCTGGCACGGAAATTTTGCCATTGGATTGGATCAGTTTTCAAAGGTGAATGGCCGTGGGTGTGCTGAAGAGACAATTCCTTCCATTCAATAGTTTACCTTGGAGACTCCAAGCTCCCCACAAAGGAGAATAAAATTAATTTGGTTTAAAATGCGTCATTCTTTTTTCGGGCGAGCGTCCCACCAACTGCCACCGGGCTGCCAGAACCAATTCAAGGTTCGGGATCCTTTGAAGATACACAAGCCCGAGACTCTGCTACTCAGACTCGGGGTGTATATATATCCATTGTCATTGTGATCTGGATAGTAGTAGCTCATGGTACTTTCCTTTCCTCGTTTCCGATGTTTTGCGGTCGTAGTGATGTTGAAGCAAACGCCATTCCTAGTTAGCAGGACAAAATGTGTGTATTTCAATGCCATGTATATCATAAGAATCACACTGACTCTGATGGTCTCGGAAGGAAATAGAAGAGCTGTTGTTGCATAATAAGGAGCAGTGAGATGCTTTCCAAACAGATAAGGCGAATGGGCCTCCGAAAAAGATTGAGCTGGTAGCCATTTCTAGATTACGGGTCTCTGACCGTGTCTGGCATAGATTGCAGGGCGGTTGGAGGGATACTACCATCGAGCAAAGGTATAATATGCTCTGGGTAGAGTGGAAGGGGGGAGTAGCGTTCCGACTCGCAAGTGGAGCAGGCCGCTTGGGAAGCCCTAGACTTGCAGGACGCTCATCTGATTCTTGGATAATGACGCAACTTCCAGCTGTCATTGTGCGCTGAGGAGGTGAAATACCTCGGCGCAGAACAGGCCAAGACTGGAAGAATCAGGCGATCGGTAGGATTGAGGTGCCATCATTCAGGGATTAGCGACTAGGGTGCATCTCGGGAATGTCTCCGTGGAGCTGCCATGGAATGGTATGGAGTCATACCTCCGGATTTATTCGGAAGGGTTCAATCACAAATTTTCAGTAAATCGGATTATCACACCACAAGGCTCAGTTCCTCATGTGGGGTGTCGGCCGGATGATGCAGCGACAAGAAACTAGTAAATGTCCATGAAGGTCTCTTGTTTGGGTAATTTCCCGGCTGGTGTCTTGGATGTGTGAGGGTATAAATATATGGCGTTGTCTGCCAATACCTAATATCTTTGCCCGCATATCCTATTGCACCGGCGTTTAAAGCCCGATGCTTTCGCAATGAAAATCAATCAACTCGCATTTGCTACCCTTGCCCTATGTGGCTCAGCCTTAGGGTCCCCGACTCTCGTAGGAAGAGAAGAAAAGGCAGGATACCTCTCAGTCTATTGGACAACAGACCGCGAAAGCGTCTTCTTCGCATTAAGCGACAACCATGATCCACTGGCATTCTCCGCTATCAATAACGGTAACCCTGTGATAACCCCAACACTCGGTACCAAGGCTGTCCGGGACACGAGTATCATTGCCGGACAAGGTGACGATGCGGGGAAATATTGGATTATCGGAACAGACCTTAACATCCGCTTAGTGAGTGCCTTCGTTTGAGATCGGTTTGCCCTATTTGCTGACGGGAGGAATAAAAGACAAACTGGGGCGATGCGGTCCGCACCGGCTCTCGCGCGATATACGTGTGGGAGAGCACTGACCTAGTTAATTGGAGTGAAGGCCGCCTTGCAACACTCGAGAATAGTACCGCTGGAATGGTGTGGGCTCCGGATGCTATCTGGGATCCCGATCAAGGTCAGTTCTCCGACTAGAACACGACGGATGAAACTGAGTATCGCAGGGCAATATTTCGTTCATTGGGCTTCAAGATTCGTATGACCCCATTTGTCCTGCCACATTGCGTGTCAGAAAGCGAGCTAATATACTAAGTTAGTACTCCGCCGATGATACGGATCACACTAGGGCCGCGATCACAGGCAACATCTTGCGTTACGCATACACGAAAGACTTCAAAACTTTCAGTGGGCCACAGACTTATATCCAAGGCACTACCGACGTGATTGACCTGTGTGTTTTCCGTGTTGACGACAATACCCTCTTACGCTCGTATGTCAATAGCAGCGCATCTGGTTTGCCTGTCGAGATCAGCACCAACGGGCTGCTTGGCGACTGGTCGAATCTCGGTACTGTTGCCAACAGCGCCGGGTACGAGGCTCCATATCTCTTTGCAGACAACATAGATGATGGGAAACTATATCTCTTGGCCGATCATGTCGGCAGCTCCCCAGGACTGTCTGGTTGGACGTCGTCCGATTGGGTGAAAGGTTCCTTTTCGAAGGATTCTTCCCACGATCTTACCTTTATGCGACACAATTCTGTCCTTTCGGTCACGCAAAGTCAATATAACACGTTGAAAGCGATGTAAGCTCGGACTTGGTGCTTACCACTTAGTATACATACACACTCTGAAACCCAGACTGATATTGCGCCCCCTTTATTGTTAACTGGCGATAGTAGCGATGTATATGATTGGCGAATTCCGAAAGGCTTTCAAAATAATTTGTAAAAAGTTTCTACTAGTTCAGCTGTGATAATTCAAACTCACTGCCAGCTGGTCAAAAGCTTACCAGTCTGTCTGTCAGAGAAGAGCTTTATTGCCTGAGTAGTATTCGCGATTCATGTTGTCAACTAGAAACCACACCTAAAATATCAGATATAGGACGCCTCAACTCCATAGTGTCCGGGCATTTTTGGTAGTTCACTCCGTAGTAGACATAGTATAGTACCAAGTATGGTAGTATCGGAGTATCTGGACATTCCTCGGCGTGGATCATTCCGTTCAATGGATCCAATGGATCTGATTTGCTGTTACCGGATTTGGTGCACGCCTCTCACGTGATTTGGCTAAGCTTTTCTGAGAAAGCGCCTTCGAATTCCATTTCAATCCAGTCAATCCATTGGAAATCTCACATCTCGCGTGTGCAACAAACAATCTTAACCGGTGCTACAGATCATTGTAGCCATCTAGGACAATATCACCCCAGTTAGTGAAAAGCCTTGATCATCAATGTGCAGACCCACGATGACATGTGGACGAAAGATTGAGTGGCAAGGGCAGAATACGTGGCGATCAGAGTTATCCAAACTGCAAAAGATAGATGGGTCTCCGGGTCAGCCCGGTGGGGCCATGGGAGCACTACGGAGAATTGCTTCCTGGATATCAGAGATTGGCATTCCCCGTTCAGTGGAGAAGCTTCGGAGTCCTCGGTTTCGGGAACGGATGTACGGATACGCGTCGCTCCTAGGTGAGTTGCTGAACCATCATTCTTTGTAGTCTCTCACGAAATTGGTTAACGATGGGCGTAAAAGAAAAGCGTCAAAAGAACACCATGTACAATTCTATATCTATTCAAAATCGCTTCTATCCAATCTATACATAAGAAAACCCATCTAGTAACAAGTATAACCACCATCAATAATGCAATTAGCGCCCGTCATAAACTTCGAGGCATCGGACGCGAGAAAGACACAAAGACCGTTAAGTTCATCCACATCCCCAAGACGCTTCTGAGGCGTCAAGGAAGTCCAGATCGCCTTCTGAGCTTCCAGAGCCGGAACACGATTGAGGGCGGTGTCCATGTAACCCGGTGAGATACAGTTGACACGGATATCATATTTGGCCCATTCGGCAGCCAGGGACTTTCCGAGCTGGATGACACCAGCCTTGGAAGCGTTGTAGCAGCTTTGCTCCTGCGGGTAGTTGACGACGGAACCGGACATCGAAGCGATGAGGATAATGCTTCCGGGCTTGCGGGCAGCGATCATGGCACGGCCAACGGCCTGCGACATCAAGAAGGAACCTGTCAGGTTGATGTCGATCATGCGACGGAACATGGCAACATCGTACGTCTCGGCCTTGATGTTCGAGTCCGCAATGCCGGCGGCATTCACCAACACATCGGGAACACCGTACTTCTCAATGCAGGCCTCCATGGCGGCGTTGATGGCATCGGCGTCGCGGACGTCGACCTTGTAGAAGGAAATCGGAAGACCGGTTTGGTCGTGCAGCTCGGTAACGGCTTCGTCTCCGAGCTCCTGGTTGACATCGAAGATGACGATCTTCTTGGCTCCGGCTTCGATGCAGCCTCGTGCCATGCTGTTACCCAGTCCTCGAGCTCCTCCCGTGAGGACGACGGTCTTGCCGTAGAGGCTCATGTTGCGAAGGGTCTTAGGCAATTGCGACCAGACCTTTTCATCCAGAGGAGTGACGGTCTCGCTATCTTGTGAAGGAACAGAACCACTGAGGGGCTGAGGGGCATGGTCGCCGTTGCCAGTGCTCTTGTTTGCCGTGCTGAGCGAGACGCGTCTAACGGCCACAGGGGAAGTGCCGCCGAGGGAGGTGTGTAGTTGATTTGTAGACATTGTGATTGTGTGGTGTGTGAAAATGGAACGACCCGGGAGGGGGGTGAAAGAATGGAATAATAAAGAGTGTGTGATCACTGATAAGTGCAAGCGAGAGTAGAGAGAGGACAACAATGACTCGGAGTTTGATCCACTGAGGAAAGAATGTTCAAGTTGAATGGAGACTTCACGGGTACTAATATATCTTTCAGAAGCAATAATGCTGAAGGGTACTTTTTGCCAGGGGTTTGGGTTTTTTCTGGTGGCAAACAAGTGTTTAAAAGTTATCTTGAGGTATCCACCGAACACGCTACCATATCTCGATGTGGGGATACCTTTTCCAATTGTGGATATTCTGGATGTTGTGGATACTATACAATTGCCCTCGGTGAGCATCCACAATGTACGGTGGAGTCGCAGCAAATCCACTTCATCTGGTCATATGACTCTCAATAGGTCACGCCTACCTCAAATCCCTAGAATCTCGATTCCCCCTTTTGCCAACTCCCCGGGTTTGGAATGAAAGAAAGCAATTTCCAAGCAGTACGGGGCACCGGGGAGACAATGAGGGTCGCGTACTAATTATAACTAGGTCCACCTAAACAATGGAACCCAAAAGTTTGATTAAGAACAAGACCATGGAAATACTCCAAGCCACGTCGACGGGCAATTAAGCCGTTTTGTCATTGTGGTAGAACCAACCGTTGGGTCTTCTCAGATATTACGGCGAACACATGGCGTTGCCCAGACAGCGGTAAAGACAGATTCAATGATGTCCGTGGACGGTGGTCTCGTTCGTGCAGCAGCCCATGCTGCTCGCCAGGCAAGTGTTCCGATATCAGGACATCTCAATCACCGTCCAGAGGGGGACCTCGTCAAACAAGCGTGTGATCTTCCATTTGACTCGCTTATGATTGACATGTCACATCCCTCGACCGGAGATCATGTAGCCAAGACGAAGGCACTTATATCCACATCGCAGATACGGTTAACTTGACGGGTCCCATGACCACTGTAGCAGAGACGCAGCAGCCCATGGGACCGACAGAGAGGAATTCAAGATCCACCTGGGCGCTCTGGGGACAGAGAGCCTGAGTTCGACAACGATGGTCAAAGATTATACCTTTATTCAGGTGATCAGCAATCACTACATTAGAGGTGCCCGTTAGCCACAATTGTAAAATGCGAACCATGGAAAGTTGATTAGTCCAAGTCGTCTCCCTCACATCTCGCCGCAACAGTTGCATCTATAGTTTTAATCGGAATTTCAAACATAACACCCTTCTGCATGCTGCCAGAGACCTGTTCTTCGCACAGAAATCGAAGGACTGTCGATTTCAAGTGGGTGTTGTAATCAACTACGCAGCAGGACTCTCCTCAACCCAGCATTTATGCTGGAAAAGGTTCTATCGATTGGATCGAGTTTGACCGTGGGTACACAGTGGAACGAATCGTCTCCCCTACTTCAGATTCGGCCTTTTTCGTCTTGTTTTACGACATACCGCTGGGGTCGCATCGTTAAGGTCCAGAGTGCCTCATCGATCGGGTATCAGGGCCAGTCTATTTACACAGATAGGAATGCCACCGTGAAGGCCATGGTGTACGTGTTTGGAGCAGAGAGCTTGCCGATAAGGCCACTTTCAATGTTGTACACCCTGGACCCGCAAGGCCTGATAGGTATGAAAGGGTCGACTACTACTACTACTACTACTACTACTACTACTTGGCCCTTGCCGGTTGGATGAGCAAGGGACGATGTTATGTGACGCGGCGGAGTATGCCGAAGGATCCTGATCTATACCTCTAGCTACAGGGATTGGGTCCAAATACCGACCGGAGGGCCAAGGCCTCTAGAAACTGAAGTCCTGGCTATAGGCCCGGACGATAGTGGACAGTGCCAGGATCCTAGACAAGCAGCCTCAATCAACAAATCAACAGGGAAAGTACTCCGTACAACCTGACCTCCTTGCGAAATTCCTATAGAATCCGGATATTGTGGGTTCATCTTGGGCCTAATGCATAGTTGGAGAGAAAGGTTGACTTTACCTGTCCATCTCTCTAAATTTTTCGCTGTAACGCCGAGCTCTATAATATATTCTGCGATAATGGTTATCCACGACATAAGCCCGGGAGGCATTAAATCCACTGGCCTACAACTGCTGCTCCATAAATACGTCGAGGCAGACGATGTGAGTAACTACTTGGCGCCTTTTCTGCGACGGACAGTTCCATAACCTTGAAAGTAGGCGACGTCTCACGCAGGAGAACTTTCTTGTTATGAGGAATAGTAAGCGTTCAAAAACCAACAGAGGGATAAGTTGATGTTTACACCCCCAGCCTGAGCGATACGACAAGCCTCGGCTCGGGCGTCTTTGCGTACAATTTTGAACACGGTCGCCGTTATCACGTCTTTTAGAGACGAGACTGAGTTACCCCAAGGCTATTCCTTTGGATTCCCTTCCTGTTTCACTTAACCTCTAACTCTCAGTTGTAACTCTCAATTTCATCTGGCGTAAAAGACAGGATTACGATTATTGCCGAACTAATCAGCTTGCTTAATAGAAACCAGTTTTTTGAAGGACGGGACGAAATGTCGCTACAGATATTCAGGGCCTTCCCTTGCAGGCACAGCACAATTCGTAAGTATACGCAGCTTTGGGGGTGTGCAATCTTGGCTGACCTTGGTCAAGCTATTTGGTGTATAGACAGAACCCCGAATAATGGAATCTGGCTAGGGGTACCACAGAGAGATGGATCTCTGCGCTGGGTCATTCTTCATACAACTAGCAATTCAGTCCCATGGAGGGTATAACTTATGTTGTTTATCTTCGGATACGAAAAGGATGAACGACCATCTTCTCTTTCTGGGTTCACTGCCAGTGGGTTCTCCGGCTCAAACTACCGATATATATACCAGTGTGCTTTACCGACCTATGAATAAGCATCAAATTGAAAACTTGAAGCTTCGATGCCCATCCAAGGACAAGAAAACTAACTTAAACCCAACAACCACATACTCCTCCGTGCATAACGAATGCATTAGAAAGCATGGCTATCTATAAAACACGAGGAAGACTCTCAACCCAGCCACACAAGACAGAACGCGCGAAGCCACAATCACAAAGCGCCTCAAGCCACAAGGCTGTAAACAAGCCACCAATATTTCAAGCACCCGCCAAAGATAGCCGGCCTCGCACACAAGCAAACCATCTTTCTGCAATCTAATTTGAATCCACGAGTAGCATCGTCCATGGCTGCCCTTCAGCACCAACCAGAGTACGATTCCATGACGAAAGAAACGCCAATCGGCCACATCGTCAAGTAATTGGATATCGCAACGCCTCCCGTCGCACTTATTGGCTACATCACCCGTACTAACACTAGGTCTTGACTTGCCAAACTACACCAGGCAGCGAGGGAATGCCAAGTAAAGACCGTGCGGGCGTCCATGCATGAATGTATTTCCTAAACGAGGGAAACACTGAGGCAAAACATCCATTCCCAGTCTTACTTAGTTTACACGATACGGGAGACAAGGTTTCGAGATGCTGGAATAATTGGCAGGGACAGGCATTCATGACTGATCTAATTCTCGTATTTGCCACCTATCGTTGCGGGGTGATGGCTATATCCTGTACGGCATTGAGGTTGGAGGGACTAGTATAAATGGAGCAGAATGGGGGCTTGTTGTTCTGATTCATGAGACTCAGTATCTGTACGCAGTCTATACATACATTCAGTCTATCAGAATGGCTCATCCCCGTCGTAAACCAGTCCCGAAGAAGCACATGCACCCTCATCCCCCAGCACCAGTGCATTTGCAGACTCAACCGCGCCCAGCACCGCAGATGCAATATCGACCGCAACCGCACCATCCCAATCACGCCAACCCCCAGGTCGCCCACCTCAGGAACCAGCAAAACGTCCACGGTCGACAAATCGCTCGCCATAGCGCACAGATAAACCGGCATTCGGCGGCACTTCAGCATCAGTCTGCTGCGCAGCAGCGAGAGAATGCAGCGCAGCAGATGCAGTTCGCGAAGCAAAATGCGCAGATGCAGCAACAGATGGCGAGGCAGAATGCCGCTATGCAGCAGCAGAATGCGCGGTTGGGTCAGGAGCTGCAGACTGTGAAGCATCAGCAACGGCAGCAACAGAAGGGGAATAAGAGCAAGGTTGTAGCGGGAGCTGCGGCAGGTGCAGCGGTGGGAGCTGGTGGGGCGATGTTGGTGGAGGAGAGATGGGTTCATGAGCAGGTTGAAAGAGAGGAGAGCGAGGACGATCAAGACGGGTCTAGAAGTGATTTTGAGCAAGGTGATGGCGGCGGATATTGGCCTGAAGATAGCACCCGAGAGACCAGCCAAGGTGGTGATGATGGTGATGGCTGGTGCTCTGATTGTGGCTGTTGCGATTGCGATTGCGACTGCGGCGGTTGCTGTATGGGGGATAGCAAAAAAGATGACGATGATTGTTGCTGTTGTTAAGGATATCCAGAACGTTCATAGTTTCATACTGTGTGTCTTATTGCTGTCAGGCCCTTACGCATATACAAATACCACCATGGTTTAACTTGGACGAGTATTCAAAGTCAGATAACCAGCGGAGCTCCACGGCACTTTGGGGGGTTTGATGGGCACAGCGTTTACCGCTTGGGGCAAACACTGGGCCATCATGTATATGCGCACGGTCCCCAAGTATATGTACTAGGGCTTATTGTAAACGGGTCCATCTGTCGTTCAGATCACTAAAGTAATCCGTACCCGAGTCTCGTATCCGTTGTTAGGTCCCGTGTTGCCGTATACTGCCGGTAATCTCTCAGTCGAGACGCGAGATAAGGATGTAAGGGTTAGTATCAGACGGCAAGGTGCAAGATCAGGCTGCAGACACCGCTGGGGAGGAAACACGAGCCAGAGAAGCACTGATAGAGTATTGGTGTGCATGCACACTGGCCCCACTGGCGTAAGGCTTGTTGACGACAACGATGATCCGCGAGTACTAATGCTGCCCGGCATCTCACATTCTGCTCTGGCGTCTCTGCCCTCGTACAGTGGATACAAGCCACCAAGAGTGAAGTATGATTTTGATATACCGATCTGACGAGCTTTACGGAGGTAGACCTTGGCAGAATCGCTCACCTGTCACCGCGAAACCAGCCTGACGGCCTCGTTAGCTTTCTGCAGAAACAACCTTCACCTTTCCTATCTCATCTCTCCAGGCGCTATGGATCCAGTCATTGTTTGGATAATGCCATGTATTGCATTGCTGCATGAGCAGTTTAAATGCTTGGCTTCCCAGTCAGGGTGTTAACACCGCCAATACTGTATGCAAAGGCCGTAAACAATCTACAGGCTGCAATCGAGGACCGAGTACATTGCCCGGGAGCTAATGTCTATGGCGCAACGCGGCTTTTGGCCATCTTTGAGGTGAGCCTCGTTCGTCGACTCCATGTCAGACATCTTGAAAGATATAAGGACTCTTTTCAAGAGTCCAGCACCGCAATCCCACTATCTAGTACAGAGTCCCGATATCCTCGAGCGAACGAACACAATGTACAGGGTGATGCACGACGGCCGCAACCACCCTCTCTCTTCGATCTCCCTGTTTCCGTCGAATCGCCTGTTCGTTTCAGACTTCTTGGGATCCTCTTATATGTCATCACGTAGACCAGTCGCGTTAAAGCGGCCCCGTCTCCGAGCGAGATAGAGCACGCTACCAGTGAGGTGGGTAAAGGTGCTTCCTGGCCCAACGGTGGCTCGAGTGGGCAGATTGGTGGAGAGACGGAGTTCTGACTGTGGACTTGGGACAACGCTATGCATTAGTAGGACATTTCTTCATTTGTATCGGCCGCTGGGGAATCGAATTTCCCGTCCATGAATAGGTATCCTTAGCTGTGTGGACACTGGAAAGTGCCACGTGCGTTTTAACCGGCACATTCAGCCTGGCTATTCTGCAAGTTTATGCGGCATTCTTGACAAACACAAGTCATTCAAACCCTGGTTCGATTATCGAGTCTCATTAATAGACTGTCAGAAATTCCAGGAGCTACCTGAGGTACCTGAGTGATGAGGAGTAGTATCAGATTTCAGGCACCCCGTACTCCGTAGATGGATCGATAAGTCAACAGGCGGAGAATAGAGCGGTACACTCAAATGCTTGGCAGAAAAGACGCGCCGTTTGCGGGACGCCCAATCAGGACAACCCGACACGCCACACAAGATCATCACGATTAGATTTAACCTCGAGGTACTAAAGTATTATAAGGTCGAATAACAAAGATCGTGGTTTAAAAGTGTACCATTGAATTCGTTCTTCTCGCTTTTCCCCGTTCAATAATTTTACCTCGATAAATTATTACAATTTCATAACACCACCAAGATGTCCATGACACCAGCTTCAAAGTCCAGATCGTCCACCCCCACAGTATTTGAACAGCAGCGGGAGGAACTGGTAAGAGAAATTGCTGTGGTGAGCCATACCCTCTCGGCCTAATCGCTTGGCCGCCAATCCGGCATACCCGAACTAATTGACGTGTGTAGGGAATGGAACAAGTTCTCCAGAATATCAACCGACTGAACCGGAATCTTGAAAGTATCATCGCAGTCAGTTTACCTTTTCATGGAGAGCATGTCTGCTGACGATGACCGGCTAAATCCAAGAGTACAGGTGGGCAATGAGTTCAGTTCCGTCGAGGCCCTCTGGTCTCAATTTGAGAATTTCATGGGACGACCGGAGGAAGAGAAGGTGGAGAGTGGTGCGAGGCAAAATGAGGAACACCATGAGGAAGGCCCGAGCGAGCTACACAACCAAAATCTCGCAGACGAGAAGAGTGAATTGGATGGTTAAGACATGAGACACGATTCAGGATATGTTCAGTGCATGGCTTGGTGTATTGGAGTTCAATGTCGGTTTAGCTGTACGCTTTATTCTCTATATCTGACCTATATATGGTCAATCTACATAGTCGAACCGGATCTCGGGGTTTCAACTAGTTTTTTATATTCAGGGACATGGGATACTCTGCGCCGATAAACGCCCACCCCATGCATATGATTTGGTGGTCTTCAAACCGGATTCGTGACAGACATCATGAGGGAAACATGCCAAATTGGAAATAAGGGAGGTCAAAGGAAAACAATCGTGAGCGTAAAGGAGGGGGTAATAGTGTTTCATGGGCAAAATCATCAGGGCAAAACAGGTATAATGACATGAAGAGATGAAATCAGAAAGCCGCCGTTAATAACATATTTAGAAAAGCACGTAATGGTCTGAAACACGTGGGTCATCCTCTCGAGGTCGTATCCAATTCATATCCCGTACAAGGAGAAGTAAACCGCCGAAGCAACCAGGCTTCTTTCCGCGGAGAGGAGTAGCATATCAAAGAGAACAAGGGAGGGGAAGGTGGAAGAATTAAGCGACCAGGACAGCGAATCTACAAGATTTTGCAAGTACGCTTCTTGACCTTCTTTGGACCGCCGCCGCCGCCCCCAGCAGCCTTGCCACCGGTGCTGGGATTTTGGCGGTTGTTCGAACTGTACTGCTCCTCAGCCGATACAACCGTATCAACAGCCAGTTCGAAGACCCCGTCCACTCCGCGCATCTCCTTACTACTACATTCCACATAGGAGGCATTCATCCTCCGAGCCACCGCCTCACCTTGCTCCGGGGTCACCGGCGTCAGGCCTTGGGTCTTGAGGAGTTCAATGCAAGTCCGCTTGTTGCGCAAATCGGACTTTAAACCAACCAGAATGATTGGAGTGGTGGGGCAGAAATGTAGGACTTCGGGGTACCACTGTGTCCAGTCAGTAATAACCCGTCATATGGAGGGCTCCGACAGGACGTACCTTATCCACAACGTTCTCTAAAGAGGCAGGGCAGTCAATAGCAAAGCAAACGAACAGTAAATCGGTCTCCGGATAGGATAACGGGCGTAAACGATCATATTCTTCCTGTCCTGCAGTATCCCAGAGGGCCAGTTCGACCGTTTTCCCTGATGACCGATGAACGGTCTGCGTGATGTAGTTTTCGAAAACCGTTGGAACGTATTTCTAGTCCCTGTCAGAACGATGGTCGGGAAAGGTCGTTCCCGACAATATCGAGGGAATAGAGAGATACTTACCTCGGGAAAATACCCTTGTGAATAACTAATCAGAAGACATGTCTTTCCGCATCCACCATCTCCCACCACCACGAACTTTTTGGAGTATGCCGGCGGTTGAGTCACATTCGTCGCCTCCGACACCCTTCCGCTCGAGATGCTGGTATTTGTACTGGTGGTTCCGTTGGATACTCGGACGCTCTGACTGCGTCCTCTGCCGTCCCGGGGCGTGGAGGAAGGGGGAGGTGGTGTTTTGACTGAATGACGTCGTGGCACTGCATAAGGCTGGTCATCGTACATATGACTCGACATGATGGCGGAGGTTGAACTTGAAATAGGGGATTTTCTTGGAACGTGATGTTCAGCAACGCCGGAAATGGAATTGTCGATCTGATCTATTGCCTATAGATAGATCCACTGTCCGTTTCAATTCGGTGTCCCGGAGATTTTCCGTTTCAACGTTCGGGAGGCTGTATGAGAAGGTGAGCAGAGCGGAAGAAAAACTGAGATAAGGTGAGAATGGAAACGGAAAGTGAAGTCGAGGTCGAGGTCAAGTTCGAGTTCGAGGGAAATTAGAGGTCAAGTTCCACGATGGTGATTGTCATTGTCCTTAATGGTGTGGCTTCTCAACTCCAGCTGACATGAAACCCGATGTTTACGGGCCGAAGCGCTGCCATGGCAACCTGGTAGTTGCCCACGCCATGGCACCGCATCCACACTTAACAACCCAACGCATTTCATCCTTTTTTTAGTAGCACGTCACGGTCTTGACTGGGTCCAGGCGGAATTCTTACCTCAACCGACTCCCGATCTTGACGCTCGATTCTGTTTAGTGCCTCGATTGGGCCCCGATCACCGATATTGCAATCTACACACCGGATCCCGTGCGGGTCTTGGCTCACATAGTGTACGGACGGACGTTGGCGAGGGAGTCGGAGGGACTGGAACCTGGAATCCACGGAATCCTTTCCCCCTAATGAGAAGTTCAGCTGTCATCTGTCCGTACATGCAGGATGCGCAGCTTCCGTCGTAGAGATTTCTAACCAATCCTACCCTTACAGGCTGCATACGGAGTACGTATGTACATCGCCAGATGATCGTCACGCCTTAAGATAGCCTTATAACTTTTCGTTCTGGACAAACTAAACTTATATATCAGAGCCGTTACGATAATTGTGCATTCTGAATACTATTTTATACAGACTACGATTCCGTATACTTCCTGGAATTCCCTAGTAGTATCTTTAATATTCAAATTAATTGGAATTCTATCCAGTGAGAGTACTCCGTACTACTGGCACTTCTAAGGGAAGTTGTTCCTGAGATTACTAGTAGTATATATTCCACGACTCAGTGCTCTGAGTACTACTCCGTCTTGTCGACGAATCACGCGGGTCGTGAGTACTCTGAGTATTCAAGTTACTAACTACTAGAGTACTACTACTAGTATCACATACTAAAGGAAGAAGAAGTTGGACTTCGAATTCTAATCACGTCCCCAGCTGCTCAAGAGGGAAAATAAACTACGGAGTACTCCGTACCTGGACTTCGCTCGGAGGTTTCTTTCCCAAGTTGTTTCTTTACTTTACCCATATCAGGTGACTAAGCACCGTAATTTTCGTCCCGGCGTTTCCATTTTGTATTTGACCGCCAAAAACGGGAACGAAACCGCTTCATAAGCGCGGGCGGGACAAATCCCGACTAATCCAAATTGATCTGCTGCTGTATTTCCTCTTCCCTTGATTGAAACCGAGTGGACAGAGGGCAATTGGCGGAAATTCTTGCATTCCTGCACATCTCGGGCATCTGAATGGTTGTATAGGAAGACGGCTACCGGTGTTGAGACATTGGACTGATCAGACCCTCTGTGGGATCTATGGGGAAACCGCAGCTATAGCGTCAACTCGGATCTGAAAGGCCGCCTACAACATGGTTAAGGGCCCAAATGGCATGCCAGAGGCTGGGCTGAGAAGCCTGAACCATTGTGCGTCGCAGATTCCTCTTCGATCTCTAGACCTTTTCCGCGTGGCATCGTACTGACTCTCTGTCTGGTGGTCTCAGATCGCAACCAGCTCCCATCCTGGCGGTATTGGCCTCGGCAAAAACTCCTCCCGTTGGTTCGATATGAGACGCCATATCTCGCCTGGTTGCAGGAGAATGTGCGCACTCCAGCCTTAGACTCTTACTTCGCCTTCACCGCCAATCTCGGAACGCATACCTTCTTCATGGTTTTCTTGCCGATACTGTTCTGGAATGGGTACACAAGCTTAGGTCGTGGGTATGTACTTCGGTGCGGAACAGCTGGGAGGAGTGTTCTGCGTTTGACTGCATGATCATATGGGCTAAAAGAAAGATGTGGGTAGGATGGTAAATCTTCTGGCCTCGGGGGTCTTCTTTAGCGGTTTTATTAAGGACTTGCTATGCCTCCCGCGCCCGCTATCGCCTCCCCTACAACGAATTACAATGTCCGGGTCTGCTGCGTTAGAGTATGGGTTTCCCTCAACTCATTCGACAAATGCCGTCTCGGTCGCGGTGTACGCACTGGCTCTACTAAACCTGTCCGATTCGACCTTGAGCCCTGCCGTTAACGTGTTTCTCCAAGGGATCACGTATCTCTATGTCACCTCCATTGTGTTTGGCCGACTGTATTGCGGCATGCATGGCTTCTTTGATGTAATCATTGGTTGCTTGCTTGGCGCCTTTCTTGCAGTTCTCCAATATGCCTACGGCGCCGCCTTTGACGAGTACGTCGTTTCGGCTAGTGGAAAACAGATCACGCTTGTGGTGTTGGTGATCCTCGCTCTTGTCCGTCTTCATCCGGAGCCCGCCGACGATTGCCCTTGTTTTGACGATAGTGTTGCCTTTGCGGGGGTGATACTTGGGTTGCAAGTAGCTTACTGGCACGTAGCGAAAACAAGTATTACATGGGATGACCCTGTCCCGGCTACGGTTCCCTATCGGTTTGATGACTTAGGAGTGCTGAAGACGACCTTGCGCCTTATCCTGGGGGTGACACTGATCATCGCGTGGAGGGAGGTTATGAAGCCCTCCCTTCTCCGCGTACTTCCTCCGGTTTTTCGTGGTCTGGAAAAGTTGGGACTGCTGCTTCCTCGACGGTTCTTTACTGCCGCCTCGTAAGCCAGCCCTCGTCTCCATCAGCCACAGAAGGTGTCCAACTAACGGTTGAACCAGGCAATACACCAAAGTTCCCACGCAACTCAAGGACCATGAGGTGTTCCCAACTTTCTCTGAGATCCCGTCAATCTTCTCAACTATCCGCCACCCCCGACGACGAGCGATCTCTGTGGGTCCCCAATCGGAAGCTGACGCTTATGAGACCCTGGCCTACCGAGAAAAGCGTAGACGGGAGAGCCTGTCGAACAGCAACCGAGCGTCTCCTCTCGTCGAGGTGGTCGACCAGCAGAATGTTCCTGAGGGATCGCATCCTCCACTCGCACGGAAGCGCTCAAAGCTGCATGAATATGAAAACATGATGGGAACGGGTAGCCCTCGAATTGCGACTGGCGTCACCCGGGCGGAGGCACCCCCATTGACCGAGCCGTTCCCGGATCTGGTGCCCGACCCCGAGCCGGACGAAGAAGAGGTGTTTGCGCGAATTAAGAGACCGCGTGTACGATACGACGTGGAGGTGGTTACTAAACTAGTGGTTTATTCAGGTACGTGATGCGAAGGATTTGTTGTTCGTTGTGAACTCTGGCTGACGCTTTCTACCTAGGAATTGCCTGGATTGTGATGGAGGGGGCCCCTTTTGTATTCGAGCAAGTTGGACTTGCACCGAATTAACGTCACAGAAAGAATAATCTCCAGAAAAAAGGTTGGTTCAGCTGGCTGAACGTCACGAGTCATCAATACTATACCATAGCTGGGCTTTTCGTGTACTGTACTGTATGTACATATATGACTTTGATGTGTTATGGCCTTTTCTTTTCCTTTTTTTTTTTTTTTCTTTTCCTCAACCTTTTGTTTGGTGTGACTATTTCATTGTTGTAAGAAAAGATCGGGCAATGAAAGGATATTTTGACTTGATCGTACCTCCAGCTGTTGAATACGAGTACTACTGGCAGTAGAAGTACGAGAAGTCCGGGTATCTACTGGAAGTACTGGAAGTACTCCGTACTGAGTCTGCCACGAAATCACGTGCACCTCACCAAACAGGACAAGCGTGCTGTGGGCTGACCCGCGGGAACTACCAAGTAGAGTTCTACCAAGTGAATGAAGTACTGGAACTTCTTCCCTTCAAATTCACTCTCCCAGATTGCGCGACAGTGGGAAGGCTCAAACTTGCGCCTCTCTCACCTGCCATCTGTTTATCCCACCGATCCACATTACAGGAGCTGCAATTCACTCCAGCGATTGTTGCGACTACAACAAAAACCATGGCAACCACCCATGGCCAGTAATTACGACCCCAATTGTTTTGCGTTCCCCCTCCCTCGTCTCTTCTTCACCTTTACCACCACCACCCACCTCGTCTTTATCCTCGTTCTTGTCATCATTCTATTTGTTTTTCTCACTTCCAAATCCTCTTACTCGCAGCGCGCTTCAGACGCTTCGACGTCGATAATCGAATACACGTTTCATAATCGTCCTGATTCTCTTTCGAATCCAGGTTCCAAATCCACCATGGCTGGTGTTTTCTCGACCCAGCGACTCATGGAGGACGCGACCATGAGAGACGCGAGCATGATGGATGTTGACGACGCTCACCACGGAGACGAAGATCAATACTACGATCCAATGGACATCAGTCCTCTTCCCGCGTCCCGCGAGCAGTCACAGACCGTCGCTCCGCCCATGGGCCTCTCCTCCGATCAGAATACCTCCAGACCTGATTATTGGGTTCACTTTACTCCTCCCAAAAGCGGTGGCGTGCCCAAAGCTACCTTAATAAATGGACCGCCGATGCCACGCGCGCCGCTCATCAGACCTTTGGCACGATTCTCACCCAAAGCGCGCATTGACCCAGCTACAGGCCGTTTCCAGCAGCAGTTCATCGCGCAGCCTTTCCTCCATACTATCCCTACTACTTTCACCTCACAGAACAAAACTGGCACTTCGCACTGGAGCCACAAACCGAATGTCTTGGCGTCTACGGACAAGTACCGCTCTATTCAATCGAGCAACATACTGAGGTCTCTGTCGTATAAGCCAGTGACTATTGGAAAAAGCGTCCCCACCACTCGCGATTCCTCCTTCAATAGTCTATTGACTACTAAGTCCATTTGGGATCGCAAAACATCAAGTTTTGCATCGAATACCTCTATTACCACCGCCACTTCTTCTAACTCTCGTAAGAGATCTGTTGACGAGGACCTCGACGAACATACACAGCCTGCCACTCCTGAGACAGATAGCCCCTCTACCAAATACCGTCGCGTTAGCCAAGGAGGCTTCCCGGAGTGTGCTATTACGACCAAGGAAGAGGTTCAGAAGGCAGAAGTTCAGACAGCCCCGGCACAAGAAGCACCATCAACCCACGCTGTGCACCCCACCCTGGGGCAGCCGATCGTGTCCACCACTACCTCCACCGTCCAAAGTGACGCCTTTTCGTCTTCGCAGCATACCACTGCTGTAGTCACACTTGCAGATGATACTCAGGTCTCTACTCCTCATGGAACCTTTAATGACCAGACCGGTCATCCCAGCCGTGGTGATAACCATGTTCCTGGTGAATGGCCTGAACAATACTCCGATGATCTTCCTGCTACTGTAGCATTAACTGATTTTTTGTTGCGCCCGGGCGAGGAGCCCTTGATGTCGGGTGCACTTGGCGTGCCATCTGCTGCCACCCCATTCCCCGCTGCTGTTGAATCCCTCAACGCGGACCATGAAGAGATACCAGACCTCAATGCTCCTGACGGCAATGTCCAAAATGGGCAAACCCCCAATATGGCAGTCGCCTACTGGGAAACGTATCACACCTTTGTCAAAGGAACCGTCAAGAATGTTTTTACCAAGGCCTTGGATATATTTGCACGACCCATCAGACCCCTGATTGAGTACGTACGACGCTATCGACGTCTCCAGACACCCCGCCGCACTCCCTCCAGCCCCAGAGCGTCTCCCACACGCGCTGCCGCACTTCGTCGTCTCCCTGAGGAGCAGAGACGGATGATCAAAGACCATGAATGGCGCAAACAGAGAGGTTATCCAACCACCCCAAATCTTCCGTTCCCAGATTTGAATTTCGATATTCCACAGTTTCCAACCAGTGGGTCTCCATCTTCTAGGGAGAAGCCAGGTGATTCTGTGGTCGAGTCGCACGCCAAACCTGCATGGGATTCTCGCCAGCAAGCCGACCGAATCACACAGCGTACAGATAATTATAGAGCTAAGACTGGATTCGCCATGCCGATGGGTGTCCAGAAGTCCCGGCAGGTTAAGTCCGTGAGTCCAAATCTCAAACGTCGGTTGTGGCAAGGCAGAGACCTGGAGCGTGGCAAACGGGAACTGGCGCTACAAAAAGCATTGAGAACTGGGGATTTCAGCGAGTTCGGCGGCCCATCCCGTACTAGACCCGTCAAACACGAGGACCAGCCCGTGCCAAAGGCGCAGTCGAAGCCGAAACAGAAAAAGCGAGTTCATTTCAAGGATCCGCCGGCACAATTTTTCCCAGAGCCTACTTTTCCTGAGCTTGCTCCGTATCTTCATCCCGCGTCTCCTAATGTTGATCGTATTGGTTCCAAAAAGGTGTTTGCGGAACAGAAGGAGAATGTTCCCCCCGTTGCTGCACCCGAAGATGAAGAATATCAGTCCACCGAAGATTTATGGGATGAATCGATTGAGTATCCACTTGGACGACCCGTCTCGGCCGTGAGCCTCTTTTACCCTGAAGCGAAGCCGCTTCCGCCCGGCCGAACGGAGTCGATCTATGCTGAGGAGTGGAGAAAGATCGAGGAGGAGGAGAAGCGTAAGCAAAGTCCAGCTCGAGTTCGTCCTGAGGGTCCAGCTGTACGCCCCCTTTCCGGAGAGTGGGTGACTCGAATGTCGCATGCAATGGCCGCTTCAACTAGCCGGGCGATTGCCACCTCGGTGTCTGGCGACCCGTTGACAAAAAAGGATCTCTCCACGTGCTTTACTCCGTTACAGTGGCTGAACGATGAGGTTATTAACTCTTATCTTGCTCTACTCGTTGACTATCTCCGCCGCACGAATCACAACAACGGCCGGAATGACAAACCTCGGTACCACGCTTTCACTACTTTCTTTTTTTCCAACCTGCGCGACAAGGGCTACCAGTCTGTCCGACGTTGGGCCACTCGCGCTAAGGTTGGTGGCGAATCTCTTCTTGACGTGGATACCGTGTTTGTCCCAGTGCACAACAGTGCCCACTGGACCCTCATCGTCATCAAGCCAATGGAGCGCACCATCGAGCATTTTGACTCGCTCGGCCAAGCCAATCCTCGCCACGTGGCGATCATGAAGGATTGGCTCCGTAACGAACTGGGGCCTCGTTACGCCGAAGAGGAATGGCGCGTCCTGCCGTCTGTCTCTCCTCAGCAAGACAACGGCAGTGACTGCGGAGTGTTCCTGTTGTCGACCGCAAAGGCGGTGGCCATCGGTCTCGAGCCACTATCCTATTGCGCGCGGGACATTGTCCTGCTGCGCAAGAAGATAGTGGCCGAGCTGATGGCCGGGGGGCTGGAGGGGGATTTCGATCCGGCCTCCGGCGGGGAGGTGTTGCTCTAGGGCAACATCTCCCGGGGGGGGGATGGGGGTAGAGGAGTAGGGGAGTAGGGGAGGAAGAGGAGGAAACCAGCGACGACTTGGGTTGTTTTTTCTTTTCTTTTCTTTTTTTTGCATTGTTCGGAGTTTGGGGGAGATGTACGAGTACGAGTTTGTTTTTGGCATCAGCAACGGCGTTTGACACATGTACGAGTGATACCCGTCAGTTGAAGCAAGGCTCCTGACATGATATTGAACCGGCGTAAATCGCTTTTGGTGTTTTTGTGCATATGGACCGGATTTACTAGAGAGCTCGAAGGCGTTCTTGCTCACCTCTCGTCACTTTTTGCTCACTGAGTGGACCTGAGCATGTCCGGAGCGTAGAAACAAAACAATCATAAATGTTTCCATAGAAAGTAGCTCCCGTTTTCTCTTAATCCTGGTGGTAGACCATATCACCTTGTCTCTAGACATAAAAAAAATCCTATATCAGGGAAGTGTGTCCCAAGCTCCAGAACCAGCAACCCGTCCAGAAATGCCAGTCCAAGGAGCCTGTGGAGTCTTGACAATATGTTATAAAAACGACAACCCGCTTGGCCGTATTTCTTGCTGGCAGCAGGGAGGTCTTTCAAGCCAGCAGGGGATATAGTAAACTGGATACCTAGTTGCGACGCGTCTTCGAGAGATGTAGTCAGGAATGAAAAATGAAGGGTTGGGGTTTGTTGATCTTAACAATGGATGAATCTACGGTGTTACGATGACTTCATGGATATGATCTGGTCTGGTTATGTCTATTCAGGAGGATGACACAGTCGATGAGGTTGACTTCGATACTGTGTGTAGGGACTCTGTTGTGAAGGGATTTGATTTCTTGAGTGATCATATCGTGGGTTGGGGATCTGATGTGTCTTGTCTATACTATCCAATAACTCTGTTCTTTCCCTATATCGAATTGACAAGGACACGTCGTGCTATGGTGGGAGGCTATAGTAGTAGTAATCAGTATTCAACAGGAAACCCAGCACATGTCCTTGCTTTAGAGGAAAGGTTATGTTACATCGGAAACTTGTCTGATGAAAAGTTGACCACCCCAGTGTGCGAATTAGTTGCGATGAAAATACCTTCAGGGGTAGTAGCCCAGAGCGTATTTCGATTGTAATAAATTGGACGGTACTGACTTGGTACCCAGAGCACGTTGTGGCCTTTCCAGGTAATCCACCCATGCGGCTCATCATTACAGAATTCGTAGTGATGGGGGCAACTGGGATTTAGCAATTGGCGTTCAGATGAAGAGCCACCAGGATATGGAGCTAGAGGCATATCATAATGCTTCCGCCACAAGGCGAAATATGCGTCATTTAAATCCAAATCTCCTAACTCGAATTGACGAATCCAAGGCCCTTGCGCCTTGATGGTCACTTCCATTATCGTATGTGCATTCATGTTAGACCAGACGGTCTCCCGGATCCTCCCATCCCAAGAGATAACATTTGCGGGGCCGTAGGGAGAGTCTGCATGAGTGGAAGCAGCATTAGTCCCCTTGGGCGAGACATGAATTGACCTGGTTGCTATAAAACGCCGGTAAGAAATGGTTTCAAGAGGCTGTGAATAGGCACCCGTGGCATCCCAGATCCTGATTCTTCCGTCCCGATGCCCGGAGGCAATTATGCCACCGTGTACGTTGCTCAATGTGCTGACTTCATCATAGTGATTCTTTTCGGTAACTTCGGAGTAGAGGCCTGTGGCATCCCAAATCTTGACATTGACGCGGTGAGCTGATATAATCTGATCATTGGTGGGTGTAAAGGCGAGAGATTCCATGTCATGCATATTCCCGTGGATGGTCTGCAAGCAGTCCCCACTTTCGAGATCCCAGATCCTGATGCACTTCCCGTCAAAACATGCAACGCGTCCGTCCGACCAAGCGGTTGCGCCGAGGTTCTCATGTCGAATGATTTGTAAACGTCTCCCATCTGCAGGGTCCCAGACTCGGATTGAATCATCATCAACAATAGCAAGTTTTCGATCCGCGGTAAAAGAGATTGAATGAATCCAGTGAGATTCTTCAAGCTCTTCCAGGTTACATGTACCACTTTGCACATTCCATATTCCGGTCTTGCTCCAGTTCGCATAAGCCACGAGCTCTCCATCCTGTGAAATGGAAACTGTCGAGTAGCGAGTGTCATCACGCGGGCCCTGGATAGTTCTCAGGCAGGTTCCTCCTTCAAGTTCCCAGATCTTGATTTCGTCGCCCCATGAGGATGAAGCAAGAAGGCCATTAAAAGAAAATGACAATGATGCCACCTGATATTCATGGCCATGTAATGTGTGCACGCACTCCCATGTACTAAAATTCCAGATTTGGATGGTCTTCTTGAACACCGTCGCCAACAGGGCCCCATCGGGCGAGAAAGCGATGTGAGTAGATCCATCGATGTCGTCGAGTTTTCGGATACATTGACCGATTCGATAATCCCAGATCTTCAAGGGCAGATAATAGGATGAAACTGCTAGAAAAGTGCCATTGGGAGAGATGCTGAGAGATGGCGAACTCCATTCGTGCGGTAGGGTCAGGAGACAGGCATTCCAGCCCCGGTCCCTAATGGATGCTGCGGTAATCCACGGGGGCGCCTCGTTCTCAAAATGCTTTCGGGTCAAACTCTCTGTTGGGGAAAATACCAATGCAGATACATATACCTGCAAAGGAAAGGGTTCGACGGCCGGTCTGTTGAAGAGCACGAATCGATACGCATCTTTCACCAGACGGAGAATTTCGGTCCCAGGCGAAGCTCGCTAGCTTGAATCAGCATTAAGGATGGTTTTAGGCTCATGCACTTACCGAAAGGATTTCGATGAGTTTGGCCGTGGCAAACACAGCAACCGAGTAACTTTTGAAGAGGCTGAGGGCCTCAAGCCAGTATAGTAGCCGCTCTCTCCAAAACCTGTCAACAGCACCGCCATCCCCGAGGCCAATTTGATCATGCCCAGTTACCATTTGATCAAGATGGTCTACCCAATAAAGACAAGAATACCTGAGAGCCTGAAGAGGATCTGGGTCAGGAACCTTGACATTCTCGATGGGATATCCATGAAGCTTCAGTTGATACATGTCTCGCTGCAACACTTGAAGACTTTCAAGAGAATGGGATACGATCATGCGATGTCCGTCAGCATGACTTGCCGGAAAGATATCATTCAGAACTTCAGGAGTTGGCTCCGTTGTCAGATAGTCTTGGGCAGACTGATGAATGAAGTAGACTAAATCGTTCTGAAGCACCAAGACACCGCAATATCTCACAATCTCGTCGACTGCATCCAGATTAGATAGTCCGGCAACTGCAGCCAACTCAAGAAAATGGAGGGGACGGAATGCATGCACCGTGGCCAAAAGCACCCGTTTGCACTTCTCAGCCTCACGGCATGTCTTCAATGTCTCCATAAGTGTTGTGTACATTCCAGACAAATCTTCTGGAAACTGTTTCACCAACTTGAGAGCATCACTAGGACTGGATTCAAGTAGCTGTCGAATCACCAGGGCCACCCATAAGAAAGTTCCCTGAGCCTTGGCCTTAAGCGCCGCCTCTACCTCTTTCAGAATGTCTTTGAGCTCTAGGTTGGTACTTGGACGATTGTGGAGTACTTGCTTGTATCTGTCCTCGAGCTTCGCCATCTTGCCCTGAATAAATAAGCCGACAGCCTGAGTGACAAGTCCACCATCCAAATCGAGGCAAAGGTGTGCATTTGGCTCGAGGACCTGGCATATTTTACTTTCATTGCGACTGGAGAGTAGCCATTTGACTTGCTTATTTTTTGATGTTTCTAACACCAGTTGTAGTAGTCGTGATAGTCCTGGCTCTGCCGTTTGGCACTCGTCAAGAGCATCAACAACCAGATAGACTCTGCCCAGAGAATTATCCTGGAGCATGGCTTGCAGGATCCTTGCCAAGCTCCCGAAGTTCGATTTGTCAAAGAGTGCTGGTCCTACGGAGGCGAATTCAGCATCAAGATGTTGCATAAGACGTTTGTTCTGACGTAACAGCATCCAGATCAATCCTCTCACAATTGCCGTAGCCGTGTTTATCCTATCGTCAGTACCCCGACAGAAGAAGTAGGATAAATGACAATTGAACTGTGCTTTCGCTTGCTCTGTCAGTTCACTGGTGATACCCATAAGCAGCATCGTTTTCCCCATTCCAGGACCTCCTCTTATCCACAGCAGATCATTGTTACTCTTACTCCAGTCAACAAAGTCTTGATACTCCTGGGTATCGAGGACCCAACTGTATAATTCGGGCAAGAGTCGGTCTTTTTGGTATTGAAGAGATTCAATCTCGTCAAACATATTGGCCACATAACATGCTCGTAATATTTTGTTGTCCTTCTCGTGCAAATGGAAATCAAGGAGGCCTTGAAGTTTGGCATAGACGTCCAGGTTGACAAATGAATTTGCCGTTTCCTTAACAGCTGCCTCTGCCTCCTTGACTTCTTCCAGACTTCCAGTCCAATCATCAATCCCCAAAAGGCTTTTGGCATAGCCCTTCATCCGGTGTTGATACATGCAGATGCTCTTGATGATATACGTCAGAATCACCCTATACAGGCTCAGGATATTCTGCTCTAAGATTTTCCGTAAATCCTGGAAATCTGGGTTGGCCTGAGAGGTATTATCTTGGAGAATCCTGGAATAACTCGAGTACCACTTCATCTGACAGATGACTGTCACTATACCTTTGCGATTTGACTCCATTTCGGTGACTGCGTTCACGCAGAACTAGAACTTATCAGCCGGACGGTCTCTTAAAGAGGCATCACTAGTAGGGAACCCACATCAAGAGCGACGCAGAGACTGGCCCAAGCAATAGCAGCGGGTAGGATAGCGGACACACCGACACTAACGACATCTTTCACAGACATGATAACACCGATGGCGTCTCCAATACCCTTCTCGGCCTTACTGAGTTTGGCTACCTTGGTCAGTCCAGTCTCAAGCAGCGCACTCATTTGTGACTGCCTATCATTCTGCTCTGCTTTAATCACATTCCTCTCGTTGGCTGCAAGTTCACGAGAAAGTATGGTTTCATAGCTCTGGATTAAATCGGGGTTTTCGTCTTTGAGTTTATCGTACGCTTGATCCCATAGAGACTTAGAGTCGATGGCATGACTTTTTACGGACGCAGCCGGCCTTGGGGTCTGATCTGGAGGGAGAGATAGCTCAGGCGTTGCTGCTGTCAGAGAAGGGACATCCTTCGCTGTCTTCGCCTTCGAACGTCTGCAGCGAAATTTTGGCGGCCAAGAGCATTTAGGCATGACGAAGGTGTCAACCAGAATATGCACTATAAATTGAACTATAAAGACTCCAGAACCGTCCGGATATTTTGGTGGTCGAGTGGTCAATTTTATTTGTTAGAAGGGAAGGGCAGAAAGAGACTCTGGGGCGAACAGAACAATGGAAAAGAGCTGAAGAGACAGAGGATCAACAAATAGAGAAAGAAATAGAGGGGCAAAGATTCAACAAGCAAGAAAAGCCCGGTGACGCTCAGTCTGACAACAAATGTCGGGCAGCTACGCATATGGATGTGATCGATTGTCTATAGGCATCCTAGCCCAAGGTTTTTGGCGAACCGTAGGCGACTGAATCTTCATTCCCTGCACCTTAATGCTAGCCTTATGAAGCTATGGTAGGGATTTGGAACGGCCACGATTGTAGGATTTGTTGGCATCCTAACTCCCCGGTGCCTGAAATTATCGATAATCGTGGTTGGCTTCGTCCGCGCTTCCCAGCCCGAGGCCAGCCTGTTGTTCGTACGAGAACTTTCGAGAGAAATCCATCCTTGGGCGATTTTGATTTCGTTCATCTCTTATGCAAGTAGAATGAAGTTGTCGGGAGGGACGGCCGTGGGTAGGTCTAGTGACATCACGGGACCACAATCTATAGCCCCCGTGACCTCCTATTGCACTAGATGGCATGATCGATGTTCGATAGTAAAGATATTGATTGCATGTCGTAAAGACTATCGACACAGTTCAATGAAAGTCATTCAGATAGCATGGCCTCCGACATCCAGTCTCATTCCTCCTTCTGGGGATATCACCTAACGGTTTACCTGCCAAACCAACTCGTCGAGTCAAACCCTTCCCCCGATTCACTGGCTGCACCACTCCCTCAGACACATTAAACACCAGCTCAATCCACTCCACCCCTAAAAACACTGACTCCCCTACCCTCAAATCCCCCGTCCAATTCCCCCCATCACTCCACAGATTCAACACCAACGTGCTCGGCTCCCTCGGCACCCCATAGGAGTTAGCCAGCTGTAGAACCTCCCCGGTATACCACCTCGATATATTGGGAAACCAATCCAACCGATGCGTCACCCACGCCGTCCATGGTACAGAAATATTCATTCGCGACCCAGCCCCGGGGATCACCTTATCAGAAATCGGATCGTAATCGGGTTGATTAGAATAATGGATCGTATGCGGTGGATCGGAGGTAAGGATCTCGATATCTGATTCACAAGTCTTGGAACGGTACGTGAAGAGACCCACGCAGGCCCCCTTGGGAACGAGATTCGGGTTGACTGCCTTTGGCAGGGGTCTTTTACCCTGATTTTTATCCCGTGTGGGTGGCTGAGTGATTCCGGACCCGAGAACGGTTTCCTTGGACATGATCCTCATACTGACTCGCAGCGAACAATGCAGGATATTCGAAGCCTGGAACTCGATCTCGGCTGTTGAGACGCGGTCCGCGAGACGGGTTGTCTGCATAAGGAGATAGGTCGGATGCAGGGCTCCAGGACTCTGGGAAATGGGGTTCCGGGCGATGAAGACGTTGGATTCGGCGTTGGCTATCGGGAGGAGTTCTTTTGTGCCGGTTTTCGCCCATATTTGGGGTCGCCAGTCGTTTACAAAGGGCGTTTTCGTCAGGAGGAGGGTGGTTCCTGGTGCCAGGAGGTTTTGGTTTTGGGTTTGGTTTGGGGTTGGCAAGTTGATGTTGCGGAAGTCCCAGAAGCGGCGGTTTTTGAAGTAGCCTGGCTCTGGACCGGAGATGGTGTAGCAGTCGCAGAGGGGGTTTTGTCCGGGGGGGATGTTGTGGGCGGTTGGGGAGGTGGTGGTTGTGGGTATGAAGGAGAGACCGAAGAGGAGAGTGAGATCGCTGAGCTTCATTGTGTATATGGAATGATAGTCAGTACAAAGGAACGGATGGGGTGGTAAGTACTACTTGATGGAGAGGAGGGTATGTTTTCATTCCCTGCGATGCTGGTTATACAATTGAATATTGTCCAGGTTGAGGCAGGTGCGTCTTTGTGTGTTACTTCCTCTATGACTGATTGTCTCTTGAGATCGTCTGACAAACAAACAAGTCCCAGTTGAGAGACTTTCTCAATTGACCATGGGGCAGGTATGGAATATCAGGCTGACTTCCTTTGTCTATCGAATGAGGACAAAGGGACAAATGCAATTGTATACTCATTATACCCATATAATAAGTCATTGAAATGAAAATGAACTGACAATGAGCACGGTCAACTTCAACAATAGCATTCGAACCATGCATGTCTTTGTGAGATGCATCATATCTAATAATATCCTGTTCGATGAATGGATGACGGCAGCATTTCATCCTAGCAGATTTGGAATCCTGTCTGGAAGACCTAGTTTGAGGAAATATGGATGCTGATAAAGAACATCGCATCCTATATATGGATATGACCCTCCGAGTGCGTCTCTGGGTATGCTATTTTCCATATCAACTTGGAAGACGATCCCATACAGCCCACAATACGACACAATGCCGAGACGCAATGAGATAGGCTACTGCATTCACTGCAGACGCTATCATCCACAGTATTATGGCGCCGCGTTGAACAACCATGTGAGGGCACATCGGGGTCGTCAAGAGCGTACGCCGTCCGCACAGAGATCCCCGTCAGTACGCGAAGGTTCTGCGGCTCCATCGTCACGCCAGAAAAGCCCCATCACGCGATATGTTCTAAGGTCAGAGACTCTGACCGTTGAAAATGTGGCACAGGCTTTGGTGGAAAAATTAACGAAAAGAGGAGAGGGGTTGGAAAAGAAGGATGTCCGGATGGTCAAGCTGGTGATCCGTAAACTGAATGATCATCGTCCTCCGCCCGACGATGAACGCCTGGGGACAAACTCGCTGTTGGCAACTGCGATCGCCCGATTGCGTGGAATAGTCGATCCTCTGCTCTCGGCCGGGGAGATGCCCAATTCTGGAACTCTTCAAGAGCCCATATGGCCCGAGCACAGACCGTCTCTCGTTCCCATACATACATCATTTGCCAGCACGTCCATCGGACGGGCACTCCTGCGAGATGACGTCCGCACCGTTAAGATGCTGATAGGGCTTGGGCTGAATCCGAACAGTATGCTCTTGTGTGGGTACCGTATCTTGGGTGTGGCTATTCTAGCAGCGAGGGAGAAGGTTTTAAAATACCTGTTGGAAGACGTGGGGAACCATATTAACATCGACGAGAAGATCAACGCCTACGGCGAGCAAGAAGAGACAGTGATGTTACTAGCATTCAAGATCGGGAAGATGGACCTTTTCGCGCAGCTATTGACCATGTCTGGAGGTCGAATCCCAGGCCGAACCATGTTTTCTATCTGTACCTTTGAACCGCTTGCTGTGCTCGAGGCGGTGCTTCGTCTCGGTGGGAATCTTGCCAGAGATATTCGGGTTGAACACCCAGCCACCGGGAATACGCCTCTCCATGCCGCCGTGTTGAATCCGGAGCCCGCCGTGCTGGACGCAGTTCTGCAGCGGGGGGTCCAGGTAACGGACACTCAAGGGAACCCATATCGACGGTTTCTTCACCATCGAAACCACTCCGGTCAAACAGCACTGATGTATGCGATACAGCACCGGAGGCAGGGCAGCACCACCACCCTTCTGTCCGACATGGATACCGACCTTGAGGTTCGAGCATATGGTGGCCAGACCGTCCTATGGTATGCTGCCCGTGCGTTGGATGAAGGTATGGTCCGGACTCTCGTTGAGGGTGGGTGTGGTACCGGCAACCCTCCTGGGCCGGACCCGGTGACAAAAGGTACTCCACTGAATGCCTTGCTGTATGCATTCTATGAGGATGTTTGGCCGGCATACACGAGGGATCCCAGTCCTGAAGGGCGAGAGGTGTTTAACCGACAGAAGGACATTATCTACCACATTGGTTGGTATTTAATCCTACATGGGACTCGATCCAATGTGGGAGATGATCAATTCCGAATCCCTGAGGCCGACCGACCGCCTGAATTCCCGGCATGGGGGGATATCTTCCTGGGCTGATGTTTTCTCTCTTTTCTTTTCTCTTTTTCAAGTTTTGATTTCCTTTGGAGTTGTTGTTGAGTCCCGTGAAAGACTTTAATCACGCCAGTTAGATAGTGTGAAGTTGATCACAAATAGTATATAGATAGGTTTCTTTGTCTTAGACAAGTTAGTAACTAGTAAAGCTGTCAGCATGATACCAAGAGTCCTTGATAAAGAACATGAGACTACTATTACTGATTTCATAAGTTAGTACTATGTCTGCAGGTACTACTGGTAGGTCAGGGTAAGACCAAGTTCAGAATGGCCCACTTTGTATGGGAAAAGAAGTCCCCCAGAATGACTTTCGGACCGGAGAACGTTTGTTTGCATGATGGCAGCCCAAGCAACGTCAGTGGTACTATGAGGGACTGCTGCTTATTCAATGACAGTGTGAGAGTGGTTCTATCATGCTCTTCATATTCTATATTATCTCTTTTGATGATGTTATTTGTATTGCTACCTAGTATGTACTGTAGTACATACATATAGGTAGGTGGTCAACTGGTCAATGTCACGGGTTGGTAATACCGATACCTGTTGATGTTGCTTCGGGGTCCTCCAATAGATGGGTTGCACAGCGGGTGGCAAGAAGGCCCACGGCGCTTCTCATTGGTGACGAACAGGTCAGCTGAATGCAGCCTCTCGGGCTGCGGTAAGATTGGTATTACTGTATGGTCACGCTCTGTATGCAAGATGGGCTGGGCTGTGCTTCTTCTACATGAGACCTGACTTCTGACCTGGGATCAAAGGTTGAATGGTTGAATTACCGTAGACTGATGAAGCCATTGCTCACAAAAATATCCATTAATTGACTGTAGGTAGTGGACGAGTTGACAAGTTGACCAGTTGCTGAGTTTTGAGCTATTCCGTACTAATGCGGCTATTACCCGACCGTGTCTGCCACGACCGAAAAGAGGGGCGGTCAAGGTAACCTGGGTCACGGGTCAGGGAGAGAAAGAGAGAGTCTTTCTCACCTCATCTCACAACCCGTTGTCAACCATACCACTACCTCATCATAACCATCGATCAACCCACACACCCCATCGCTATCATTATCATAACTATCTTCAAAATGAACCTCATATTGTGTTAAATGTGTTTAGGGGGTGTTGACTTGGTTGAAACGCAACTTCTTCACGATTAGAATCTATCCTTAATCCCTAACTAGACGCCGTTCCCTACCACCCATCTCACCACGATGACCGCCACCCTCGAACGGAGTTTGTCACGCACGTCGAGCATGTCCATACCCATATCCAGCCCGAGACTTTCTCTTTTACATGAAACCACTCCATCTAGCCTATCCGACCCGGCCCTTTCTCACATTCACGAACGTTTAACCCTTCTTGACTCGCGTGTCCTGGAGTTACGTTCGACGGTGCTGACGAAAGACGGCTATGTCGACCGACGAAACCGGGAAGACGAACATGTCCGCCGGGAATTCGAAGCTCACCGCTCTATCTCCAACCGAATCGATCTGAATGTGGTCGCATTGAGGACCGATGTGGACCAGTTGAAGTCAGGAATCTTCCAACTGAAATCAAGTATCGGCCAGACCGGCAATGAGACCGTTTTCTTACGCAGTGACGTTGATCGATTGTCAAAAAATATCGATCAGATCCAGTCCGACATTGAACAGGTCCAAACGGATGTGTGTGGAGTTCGTGTGGAGATCAGCAAACTGCACGCGACCATTAGTCAACTTCGCACCGATCTGATCACTCTTCAGCATGAAACTTCGCGGCATTTGAATTCGGTTTTCGATCGCTTTTCTCTGATCGAGGCCCGTATGAAACATTCGGAACGCGTTCGCTTTAACTCGTTGGCCCACACTACCCATGCCCCAATCACGCCGGTCCCGTTTGTGGAAGATGATGGCACACTGCAGTGGCCAGAGTATTTCCCTCGTACCGTCTGGCGCTTCTGGTGCCTGAAGAAGCGCAGCCGAAGTAAGTCGCACTGAGGTGAATGTTCCCACAGAAACTCTAACACGGTTTAGTCAATCGGCTAGTTCAGTTGGCCGAATTCTATCAGCTTGGAGGTTATCAATATTGGGGTCGAATGCACCACACGGAGCCCGTATTTCCCAGTGATAGTGACTCCAGCGACTCCAGCGATTACCCGTCTAATTTGACTCGCGCTGAAGCGGTTCGCCTGTACCCCGAGGCCGCACACCAGGCACTGGCCGCCACGTTGGGTTTGGTTTATTACAAGATTCGGAACGAGGTCGGAGAAGGGCCGAATACTCATCTTCCCCGGCCTCCGAAGCGGCAGCAGGAAGACGTGCCGTCGGTGTCGTCCGGCTCGAAACCGAAACCGGTGAAGATGGCTCGCCGTCCCAACAACCTGTCGCCTACCGCGTTGCACCGACTAATCACTGGTCCGTCGCTGGAGGCGAAGTCAATGGCCTCGGATGAGTCTGATAAGCTGGGATGGAATGCCCACTCAGAAGTATCCGATGAAACCATGAGCAAGTTGCGAGGGCTTGTCTCCGAGGAAGTCGGTACATTGCTTCGAGCTCTGGAACGAGGACGTATTCGATTGAAGCCTGATCGGAACGAGCGTCAGAATCTGTCTCCCGTTGAGTCCAAAGTCAGTGCCCGCAATGGCCGGTACGGTGCCGATGGAGCACAGGATGACGATACGCGCACCTTGCCGAGTACGATCCCGACGGAGATCGTGTCTGTTTCAGAGAAAACCGAGGAACATGAGCCCGAGCTCCCGGATACCGAGTCTGATGCGACTAGTCCATTGTGATTGTGTCATAATAGAATACTTGCAGGACCCGTCGTGTGGTTGCCCACGCTTTCTTCCCTGTACATCTGATTGGAGATGTGCCACTAGCGAGCACGGCACGCCGGAGAATACTCTCAGCGGTTGCACCATGGCAGCACTCTTTACAGCGTCCCTGTTCAGCAGCCGCACTACTCCAAGGTTACAGGTTGATCGAAATAGGGCACATAATAGGTCCCCGTCGACTGTTGCAACCGAACTTTTGTAGTATTCCAATTTTGGGTACGTTGGGATGCGGCAGCCCTTCCAGGTACCTTATTGGTGACTCTGTGAGACTTGCCATATCCTAATAATGAACGGATTGACCATCTCAGCGTCTTGATCGCCTGCCACATCCTACTCAAGCAACAAATTATTTCCCCTCACACAGACGGTAAAGTCCTGAGTCCAGTGGCTCATAATCTACGATTGACATTGATTGGCATGATAAGGCGCCCTGGATGGATATGTATAGAGATACCCTTTGGATGGATTTAAGGATTTTTTTCTATTTGGTCTGGGATATAGCGTTGGGTATCTTGCATTTGGCGTTTTTCTGGCTTGCAATTGGTTTTGATTATTGGGTTTAAAGTAATGTCAGCAGTGAGTGATATTGACTACAAAGACAGTCTCGATGCTACGAGTTGAGACGTTTCCCGTTTCTATGCCGGATTTCTCTTCGCTGGCGGCGGCCTTTCATCGTGTGTCAACCACCAACGTGGGCACCGCCCGTATGAATCATATCAGTTAAACCGTCCCCTAGCGCGGAAACCAAGTATAAGGCATGAACCGCTCAATGATTTAACCAAGGTAAACCCAACCCTTTTTGTCTCTAGACACAACACATCTAAACAAGCAACTATCAAACATTTATTGCCCCGTGGCCGAAGCCGGTTCGAATAGGTCTTTCTTCAATACCTCCAACACCCTTTTCTCATCGAGGTTTGAAATGTCGACGGACCCGGGCGCCGGTTCGTTGTCTGTCTCGGAGGTTTCGCCCGACTCGGGGTCGCCCTGTGGCTGCGTGCGTAGATAGTCTTTCTCGAGGAGGAACTTCGGATCGTCGTCCGGCGCAGACAAGGTCTCTGGGGAGTCTGGAAGGACGTAGATGGTCGGGAATTCTAAAACGGTGCGACCGCGCAGCGCGGAGGTCAGGGTGGTACTGGGGGCGAGAGGGACGAGCACCGGCTGTTTCGTGCTCGTCCGCGGGCGATGGAGGTAGAAGAAGAGGTCGCGGTGGGAGGTGATCTCGTCCGCTGGTTGCGTAGATGGTTGTTCCCTCGGGAGCTCGGACGTGTTATCCGGTTGTGCTTCGCTCTGGGGGTTCGTAGGCACCGCTTCGTGCGGCGTAGCTGAGGTAGACAGAGTTGGGTCGTGTGTATCAGGTAGCTGTTCAGACGAATTGACTTGCAATTGTTCTTCCGACCGACTTTTCTCCTCCTCCTGTCGCTCCTCCTTCTTTCTCTGCTCGCGCTCCTCCTTCGGGAGAGGAAAAGAGCGATTATAAACCTCTGTAAGTGTCAACGACTCCAAACAAAGCCTATTCCTCCTCTCCCCATCCGCCGCAATCCACTCCACCGTCCAATTCAAACACTTATTCCTGCACCGCAGTCAGCAAGCACTCCCCCGACACCCAAACTCCACAACAAGAGACAGGACATACTTCGCCAACCAGCGAGACGCATTCGCCTTATTCCTACTCATCCCCCGCGGCGCCCGTAAGACAGTGACCCCAGCCTCCTCCACCCCTCTCAGAAAGCCAACCTCTCCCCTCACAAACGCCCCCCTGCCGCCATCCACCCGCCGCCTCTTCCGCCCATGCTCCCTCTCCGTTCCCGTTGTCACGTCCCCATCCCCATCCAACCCGACCACCTTCAAATCGACCCCGCGACCAGACACGCCCGGCTGCACCGAGATCCCCCGATTCTCGGCATCGCGTTCGGCCCGCTCCAGCCGCCGCTCAATGCCCGTGATGAAATTGAAATCCCGGTCGAAGGCGGATTCCGTCGCCAGCTCGTTTCGCTTCAGGTAGGCGGCCGGGTCGCGGACACCAGTGCATTGGGACCAGAGCTTGTGGCGACGGGAACAGGGGAGGGAGCAGGTGCGGGTTGAGCAGCGCGGACAACGGTATTTGGGGGGTTGGATGTGACTATCATGCACAGATTGGTTAGGATGGGAGTCGGGGGGAGGTGTTGGGGGGACACGTACCAGATTGTGCAGAGGTCGGAGAGGAGGGGGGTTTCGTTTGACATTTTCGCTTCTCTTCAAGTTCGATCGAATAGGGTCGGAGATATGGGATTATACCGATGGGAAGGTCATGTTAATATGGTATAGGCAACTGGAGGGAAGAAAAAAGTCTGGAGAACGATCGCTTATCGATAAGAAGGGTAAATTGATGCCTGATCCGTGATGTCTCTGCCTGAGGCGAGAAGTTTACTTGCGTGGATCAGATATCGCAATCATGTGCACTGATTTATTGCGAAGCATGTTACCTAACAGGTCCATCATGGATGCGAAGAAATTCCACCTAAGGTACTCACTTCGTACATAATACAGCGACTTTCCAGCTCCACAATCTGGGCTCTGATGGGTAGTTGGATTTACTCATCACGTGACCCTTTCTTTTGCTATTTTACTTCTACCGCCTTCGAAATAGCTGAATGCAGGGTCAGGTGATCCCTGATCACTCCCCGGGATTCCGCTATCGGATCGTCTCCACCTGACAAATCAGGCCAACACCGCCACCAGTCACTGAATTGCAATTGATCATCTTTTTCTCCAGACCAAACTCATCCCACTTCTTCTCTCAATCGACCAAGATACAAAGTACCACCGACAGGAAGGAGGCACACCCAGGAGAAAAAGAGAAAAAGAGAAAACGAAACCCTTTCCATCCAACATGTCAATCACAATCGACACCTCCGTCGACCTCGACCTCCCCACCCCACCTCAAAAGCGCAATCTCCTCCTCGCCCCGCCGTCCGTCGCCGCCCATGAAGAAAAACTCCGTCAGATTTTCTCGACCTTTGATCGCTCGTCGACCGATCTGCAGATGCTCGATCGGCTGTCGGCCGGCTTCGTCGCTCTTCCCCCACGCACCTATGATCTCGTGCTCGTCTTAACCGATGCGCAGTCGGACGAGGCGATCCGGTTGTTAACGCGGGATGTATACACCGCGTTAGTGCCGGCCATGAAGGACGGGGCGAGGGTGCAGTTGCAGGAGGGGAGTCTGGGCGGGAAGGAGGCGTTGGAGGCGATTTTGGCGGGGTTGGTGGAGAAGGACGGTGGGTTTGAGAAGCCGGTCCAGGCCGCTGCCGTGCCGTTGCGCCTGGGGAGGAAGAAGAAAGATAAGACGAACGGGGTGCAGAATGGAGTGGCGGCGAATGGGGCCCAGAACGGAGTAGGGATGTACAATCCGGGTGAGAATCATGATGAGGAATTGATTGATGAGGATGCCTTACTTTCCGAGGAGGATTTCAAGAGACCGCTTCCCCGACGTGAGTTTCTGACCGATTCTCCCCCTTCCCGTCCCTTTTCGCACCTCTAATTGACTCTCCTCCAGCTCAAAACTGCCAACCAGAGACTGCCAAGAAGCGTCGGCGTCCCTGTAAGGATTGCACGTGCGGACTGGCCAGTCAACTCGAGGAAGAAGACCGCGCGCGGGAAGCGAAGGCCGCGCAAGATTTAAACATTCTGAAGCTGAACACCGATGACCTGAATGACGAGCTGGATTTCACGGTGCAAGGGAAGACGAGCTCGTGCAACAGTTGTTCGCTTGGTGATGCGTTCCGTTGCTCCAGTTGTCCGTATATCGGACTGCCGCCTTTTAAGCCCGGCGAGGAGGTCAAGATTATGAACGATATGGTACAGCTGTGAGGGTGTTTCTTTTATCTTTTTCTAATGTCTGGTTACGAGTGTTAGTTAATATCCCCTAAAAGGTGTTTTGCGGTTTAATAGAATCTTGGTCGGGTTATTGTTTCATGGATATGACTGGTCTTGTGTGATTTGTCTACGGAGTAAATGTTTTCACTATCTCAATGATCATCATTTGGATCAGTATCAGCCTACTAGTAACCACCATCCCATTCCATATCAATCGATTATGAAGACACCGTCCAATGACAGCAACAATGAGGAGATCACGCCAGCGGATGAGCAAATCGCAAGATCGAAGACTCCGCACCGATTTCTAAGCATCGGTAAGAACCAAACGCCGATGACTCGATATAAACCCTGCATAGTCCCTTCAAGTTGAAGCAATGCAAGTGAAATCTCCACCCCATTAGTAGCCAGTATCGTTCGCATCTTCCTCGGTCAGACTAAACACAACGACACCGCAGAAAAAAATGGCCAGTAAACCCTTCGCCATCATCGCAGGCGTCGGTCCAGGAACCGTATGTCACCCTGGCAAGATATAAATCAAATAACCACCCCTAACAAGAAACCCCAGGGCGCCTCCATCGCCCGCAAATTCGCCCACGCCTACGCCGTCGTCCTCCTCGCCCGCAACCCAGCCAACTTCACCTCCGTCGTCGACGAAATCAACGCCAACGGCGGCCACGCCACCGGAATCAGCACCGACCTCTCCGACGCCAACAGCGTGCAATCGGCCTTCGAAAAGATCAACCAACAACACGGCCCGTCGCCCCTCGCCGCCGCCGTCTTCAACTCAGGCGGCGGCTTCGTCCGCAAGCCCTTCCTCGACCTAACCGAAGCGGAATTCACATCCGGATTCGAAAGCCAAGGGTCCGTCTCGTCGCCCTCCTAGTCTATCCAAACTAACCCAAACCAACAGAAAAGGAGCCTTCCACTTCGCCCAACGCACCCTCCCCCTCCTCCAAAAATCAACCGCCCTCCCCAACCCCCCCACCCTCATCTTCACCGGCGCAACAGCCAGCCTGAAAGGCTCAGCAACCTTCTCACCCTTCGCCGCAGGCAAGTTCGCCCTGCGCGCTCTGGCACAGTCTCTGGCTCGGGAATTCGGACCGAAGGGCGTGCACGTCTCGCACGTGATCATTGACGGCGTGATCGATATCCCGCGCACGAAGGCCTGGACCTTTGACCAGGAGGACGCGAAGCTGGATCCGCATGCGGTGAGTCGTTTTCTTTCTTCCGGTGGGGTGGGTCGATGCTGATGGACTGGTAGATTGCGGAGTCGTATTGGCATTTGCATACGCAGCCGCGTACGACGTGGGGATTTGAATTGGATTTAAGGCCCTATGTTGAGAAGTGGTAGTTGGCTTTGTTTGAAAAGTGAGATTTCGACTATGACTAGGATAATGACTGTTTTTTAATTCTACTTGATTAAATGCCATCTGATTCTTGTTCTGCCTTGACTTGATATTATGCCTCCAACATGTCTTATATCATTAGAATATATTCCTCGTAGACCGTACCACAAATCCCCAAGAGCGTCGCTACTTGTATACTAACTAATACAAAAGTAAGATCTGCTCTCACCAAAGCGCATATCAGAAAACCACCAACAATCATCATCCTCCACCCAACAATCCAAACCCATCACAAAAAAGCCCCAACTACCTCAGCGCTAACGCCACAAAATCCCAATCATCTCTGAAGAAGTCCGGGGAAAGCCTCCTGCGCCACAATCAGGACCGCCCCACGCAAGACCTAACTTAGGGCTAACATACGTCCAAAAAGATCCAATCAAGACTACGACTTCTCAATACAGCGACGTGTGTTTTTGGTATGCTACGCTTCTACTCTATACTTTATCGTGTTACTCTTGGTGCAGAAGATCGAAGCGATACTGGGTACCGAGTAGGGATATGAAGATTAGGATTTGCTTAACTGGCCATCGCCATCTTTCTGTAATTGCTACGTCTACGGTTCTTGGTAGGGTCTGGTTATTCCTCGGCTGTTGCGGCGAATGGACGTCGTAATGGCGGCGAGTGTGATGGCTTGAGTGTAGGGCACTGCGTTCGACTCGTTGATGTCGATCTTGCTGGGCGGGGGTATTGTAGCGGTGATGGGAATCTTCGATGCGAGATGGACTTGAATGTCCAGATCTCGTTTGTGATTCATCGAAGTATATGCTGTTTCGAAGCAGGGTGTCTCGAGATACTCATACGACTGGTGAGATGTCACCGGACGTGATCAGAAAGCCAAGGCTAAGAGTGTATACCCCAAGCTATAGATAGAACTCCGTTGTCTGTCGACTGTGCAGAAGAGAAGGCACGGTTACATCACAGACGGATGGCAAATCCCTCCGAAGCATCGAAACCGCTCACCCTATGGAGCCGTTCATAGAGTTTAAGGAAGTGATCAACAAGAGCGAGAAAACGTGGGATCATTTAGATGGAGGATCGCGGTGGCGATCCTGCAACACGACGTCTACAATGAAATTTTCGCACGAAGTCCAATGGCATTCGTGAGGATTGTGACCAGGAATAGAAGAATGTAACCGTTTTGTTCATAGTCCAAGCAACAATCGCCCAGCCCTATTCGTCAGAGACGCAGGCAGGATGCGCCAAGCTCTTCCTCGCGGTCTTACACGTGCCATTTCACCTCCACCGAGACAGACGTTGACTATCTCGCTGCAACTAGAAGTTTAGTGACGGCCTGCTGGACATCCTTCCATAGCTCAACTCGAAACACACCTCGGCCTCCTCCATTCAGGACGTGCCATCGGGAGGAAACCCTCCCTCGGCGGCCAAAATAGGACCGCCGAAGGAATTGACCGGGCAATTCGTTCGACGTTACTATGCAACTATACACGACGTGCTGCGTTTCATCTGAGACTTCCTTCGACTACGCCGTGCTTGGATCCGTCGGTCCACGCGGTGACGGATGTGTATATGGTGGACTCGAGTTCGGCAGTGGATTCCAAACACTCCGTTTCCTTAGCGGAGAGTCGTTCCTCTTGATGTTATCTAGGGGTCCTTGGAGAAGACGTCACTGGCTGTCAGATGGATTGGCTATGGCGGGCTGGTGGGTGTCTTTCCCCGTTCATGTCTGTCTCTGCGCCCTATAACAGGATGGAGTATTTCTCCGTCAAACGGAAGGTGGAGAGTCATCTTTTCATCTGAGCGCAGCGTAATATCCAGCCAAGACGGACATCTGGGTAACATTTAGGCGAATCACGCGACACTCGAAGGATACAACTGGTGAGGTAACGGGGGATATCTCTTGAATTGGAACGGAACGGATGGAACTCGGAGGACTGTAGACGAATATCATGACGAACGGGGATCTGCGTTCGTATGGAGACATGCGGAGAAGTTTCGAGAATATCGTCCGTCGGGGATCTGACATCCTTCTTTCCTTTTCCATCTCGGAGACATTCGATGGAAGTGAGTCAATATGGGAAGGCATCAGGCTGGGCAGACAATGCCGTAAAAAGATAATGAACGAATCTGTGGATAGGACAGTTGAGATCTATGGCAAATATCAATTACTGAACCATCAATGTCACTTCAATCCCCAACCACACAATACGTCCAGGGGCAAGCACGGAGACACGTAAGGTACCTGGCAACGATGCCCAACGGCCCATACACCCCAAATATCAAAGTCGAGTACAAACCATTTGATAATGATAACAACGAATGAAAGCGGAGAAGTTTACGCCATGGATATCAGCGCACATACCATTTCAATCTACAAGTGCCGATCAGCACTCGATTCTCCGTACCAAAAGGGGAAACCATGCCCTAATCCCTGCAAAAACACTCACACCGAAACGGCGTTCAAGCTGATCACCGAGTGCAGCGGCAAATCATTAACGAAAAAGGCGTAGAGTCAACGCGTGCATGATGCAATATCCCGGCGGGGTTAATATACAGCAATAATAGCGTGAAATATCAAATGGCAAACGATCATGCACATCGACCATAGAGGCCGACAACGGAGTACTGATCCTGGGCAATGTGCGCTGAGGGATAGGAGGGTTAAATACCTCGAGGAATGCCCTTGGAGTTCGGAATTCCACTTCTATCATCATCATCATTCAAGAACTGTATTCACTCAGACATTGACAATATGAGGTTCCTTACCCTCGTTTCCCTTACTTCTGTGGCGTATGCCCAAAACATCATTCCGACTTCTTGCTTCGACTCCTATTCGTCCCTCGAACAGCACTTCAACTACCTCTACCCCTGGGGCAGCGATCATAATGGCGCCGCTCGCATGGTCGCCAGCTCCTCGAATCATGAGTTTGTCTCCGTCAACTCCGGCACGCTGACCATCGTCGCAAAGCCAAGGGGCGGGCAGCCGTGGACCAGCCGAGGCCAGCCAATCCGCTACCTGTCCGGAGCCATTCATTCCAAGAGAACTCTCACGGTTGAGAGAGGCTCCGGCTTCGACATCGAGGGAGAGTTCCAAGCGACCACAGACAGGGGCACGTGGCCAGCATTCTGGTTGAACGGAGCGTGGACCTGGCCACCAGAGATTGACATGGCCGAGTGGAAGGGTGAGTATCATTGACGTTGGTGACGAGGGTTCATACTGATGCCAGTGGAAATAGGATCGGGAGATATCACCTTCAACGTCTTCAACGTGAGTGTTCCCCCCTACTCCTATTCCTATCGTCCACAGAGACCAGTCTCATCTAATGACAACACAGACCTCTACCTCTCTCATGAACCATGATACCCGCTACCCGTCTCCCCAAAACTTCCACAGAATGAGAACGGAGATCCGTACCGAGAACGATAGAGATATCAGGGTAAAGTATTTCATGGACGGAATCGAAGTCACCACTCAGTACGGCAGAGACTATGTGGGCAAGCCTCTGCATTTGTGAGTACACGATGGATCCCGTTGAAGAAAAGGGCATTCTGATTAACGGGTGGCAGGATTATCAATTTGCAAATGGAGGGATCTTCCGGCTCTCCTGGCCCTAACACTGGTTAGTATTCTGTCCGTCCGGTTCTGTCAAGGAAAGCTGGCTAATGCAACCTGTAGACACCTACTATCGCGTGAGAAATCTGTCCGTCAATAGGGTCTAGGAAGAGTTGGGGTTTAGGGGATGATGGTATGGAGGTAGTAGTTTGTTTTGCAGAGGGTTGCGTTGTGCAGTAGAGCCATGGTGTATTTGTGTTTATTTGATTTTATAGTTTTGGGCTTGAGAGAATTCAGCTTGTATATGTTGTTTGACTGGAGATTCACAAAAAGATAGAATCCTGTCCGAGGGACAGTAGAGAACATGATCAGTACGGAGTACTCCGTAGATGTCAATCTAATGAATCCATTCATTGCGATAAGTCATACAAACATGCATAAACAGTGCACAAATCCCAACGCTGACTAAACACAAATACAATTCTGACATCACGGGATCAACAGAATCACGGCCTTCATCTGCCAACAACAACTTGGAATCCCCAATGCAATTCTTCAATCCACCCTGAACCAAACCAAAGACAAAAAAGAAAAGAAAAAAAAAAACATGGTCCTCGAAACCCCCCAAACAGACCCAATTCCCCAAACGGGCAATGAACCAACCAGCCAAGGCGATATAATCCCGCTCACAATTTCTGACTACTCCTTCAACGCGCTGGTCATAAAAAAAGACCTATACGCCAAACCCGGTCTATTTGCCCTCTACGCCGGCTTGCTCGGACGCTCGAACTACCACCGAAAAGCGGAAGCCGAGATCAGGAAGCGAACGGAAAATTTAAGCACGATAATCCAACGGCCCCCCACACAAGAGGAATTGGATGCCATCGTCACGCATGCCAGTCGACGGGTGTATCAGGCGCGGATTGGGGCGCCGATGGGGTTTTTCGTGGGGGTGGCAACGATGAGTTGGCAGGCCCAAAATTCGGAGACGTTTCGGCGTTATTTTCTTTCGCCGGGTCCGGATTCCAAGGCACCGAGTGAGTCGGAGATTCCGAGGCTTGTGGAGAGGTTTGTAGCTTCTGAGGCCAAACTGATTAAGCGGACGGCTTTTACGGCGGCGGCCAAGTTGGTGGGTTGGACTATGGCGGGGTGGACCTTGTCAGGCATATATGCGTTGTATCGGGAAACAAGGGATGGGGTATCGGATCCGCGGATGCAGTCGATTTATACCGATATTAGGAAGCAGGATTGGAGGGAGATTGAACGGAGGAAGAAAGAGGCCTGGGCGCAGAGGTCCGGGGTCCAGCAGAAGGGTGTGGTTGAGACCGAGCAGCACGGTGATTATGGCTCGGAGTATGCCGGTGGAGATGGCCAACCTACGCGTATGTCGATTCCGGATCGTCGCCCTGCCGTAGAGCCTGTTGGTGGTACGGGGGTATTGGGTGCCGACGACAGCCGGGGCGCAGGTTTCTTCGATGACGATGACGCCAGTCCCACGGCACCGGAGTACCGAACCAACAAGGGCTCGCAGGGAACGCAGGGAAGTGCCTGGGAGCAGATCAGACGAGAGAATGCTGCTTCTACGCCGGTCCAACCGAGTCGACAGCCCGCAACCAGCCCACAGTCATCAGAGTGGGACTCATGGAGTTTCTCTTCCGAGAACGAGAAGCAGCGGGAGCGGGAGCAAGCTCGAGCCGAATTTGAGCGGTTGTTAGATGCAGAAAGGGATTTTGGACGAGAACCCGCAACTGAAGGGCGTAACGGACGCTGGGGCAAGTGGAATTGATTGCTGCCGACTCGACTGACACCTTGTATTATACTACCCTTGATTGTACCATGCAGATGGCTCGTCGTCTGGGTTGGTTCATTAAATGTATGTTACCCTCATAGGGACAGATTTGTATTATCCGTGCAGATCATATTATCCAATTATCACTATTAGAAAATCAAAGCACTCTGGGATTCGGTAGACGCTTGCGCAGGATATACCCGTAGGCACCATCTCAATTCCAGATACCGAGGAGCTTTTCCTTGTCCTTGCGGACCCGATCTGAAGATGAATAACGCAACAAAAAAAGAGAAAGAAAGCCCCCAAGAAACACAGACAAGTCAGCTGTGCGACCTTGCCATATTATCAAGGAAGGGTATATATCTAACAACCTCATAATACCCACCACCGACTCATGGTAGGGCGCAGTCAGAGAAGGTAAAAGATGAAAGGAAACCAGAAGCGAAGGTCGTTAGTCATGAAGGGCCAATAAACAGACCACGTCTAGCAAATTGCAAAGCAAAACACAGAAAGGAAAAGATGAAAAAGGGAAAACAGAAATAATGAAATAATTTAGGGCACCATACACAAGCAAAAACACGGACAAGCAAAGAATGAGCGCCTTGAGGCCGACGGGCAGTGTCAAGTTGCCCTAGATACGGCCTTCAGCCATTGGTATACTTTCATAGGGAAAATGCATCTCAACCCAACTATCGGGCCCTCTGGTAGCACTGCCCATACGAGCCAAATTGCGGATCTTATTGGAAAAGCTTTCGTTCACACTTTTGCCGCGTCGATGCTCAAGGGACACACGCCGACGGTCTGAAGCTGGTCTTGCCTCGATGCTTAGAGCGGGCGCAGCTGTCATTGCCCGGGGCAGCAGCTTTCCCATGTTTTCATTATCAATGACGATGTCTATAGTTCCGGAGGACTCACGCGGAGAGACACATTCCATCACAGGGGCAGGTGGTGGCGGTGGCGGGAGAACGTTCAAGTGCTGCAGCTCTGGTAGAATAGGGGGAGTTTCATAATATTTCAGTTCCATCGTGTTCTCGATTCCTTCTTCAATGCTGATACTCACCGGAGAGCCTCCATAGCTGTACCCAACTTGTTCCCGTGAACTGTCACGGCGATGACCCACGTTCCTGGTTCGGCTGGATGAGCGGCTTCTGGGAAGATGCGGATTAAATCGCGGATGCATTGGCAGGTCGGATGGCACTGTCCCAGGCTGTTGAAGTTCGGGCACAGGAACCGACATTGAGCGACCAATTTTCTCGGCATCAGCCTGATACCTGGCATCACCAAGGAGGATGACATTGCCTGGCAAGCTTGGAACGGATGGAGCGTTCTCCTGGCTGTTGGTATGCTTTGGATGCCGCATAGCCCTAGGTGTTGTGGTCAATCCAGACGGTCCAGACCGGGATGAATTCGAGTCAGAGCTGCTTCGGTACTCTGGAGATGCTTTGCTCGATGAAATCCCTCGCCGGCCTGGCGTGCGTGGGCCAAAGGAATTCACAGAGAATGGTGGGCTTTCTGGAACGTTGCGAGTATAGTGCAGTTCTCCCGGGAACGGTATGTTGGGTGCGGATGGATTGCGCGCGAGCGAGAGTCGTCGTGCTTCTAATTCCGCCGCTGCGAGCTCCTTCCTTCTCTGCTCCGACAGCCCAAAATGCGGTACGGTCGGAGGCATGGTGGCGGAGTGTATGGCTCGGCTCTCCTCAATCAACATAATCTGGCTGTCTTCAGGCTGTATCTCGACATGTAGACTTTGAGAGTCGTTGCCACCGATACCTACTCCATGTTCTTCATGTCCCACGTCCGGCTTGGGCTCGGGATCATGACGACTGCGGGATCTGGTCCTTGGGTCTCCTTTCCCTTTCTCTGGGTGCCGACTGCTACTTCGCTGCTGAGATCTCCGCTCTCTATCACTGGCTACCAGCCTTAACGCATCATCTGCGGTAGACGTGGGCAATGGAGGCGAAGGCGATCTAGCGTGCGGACTCTTGCGATCGGCACTGCGGCCACGCTCGTGTTTCTCTGCGTCAACTCGACTAGCTGTGTGGCGACTGGGGGAACGATTATTTCGACGTTCGGATGAATTCCGAGAACGTGGCTTTCTAACCCTGCTTGCACTCCGTGTTTTCGAACGCTGTTTCGTCCGACGAGAATCGTGGTGATTCTCATGATTTGTGTGGTACCGAGCGATTTCTTCTTGGGACATCGGGACAGGTGATGAAGGTGATCGCTTCGCCGGCGGGATATACCTTTTTTCACGTCTTCCACGTGCTTCCTGGGATGTATTACTGGAGTGCTGTCGCCTCGTTGAACTTTGGCTGGCGGTTTCATCCGTATTACGTCGCCCTCCACCGTTAGAGCGATGGCTGTGATATTTCTTTGCGTGGTAGTTCGCCTCGTCAAGACTACTTATATATTGATCGATAATCCGTCCACTAACACTTGGGCTCTTCGCAGAGCTAAAACTGTTCAGCATTTCGGCCGAGCTTCTGACGTTGCTCAGATCTGACTGATCTGCCGCATCGGTACCGGAGTATTCCACTGGATGTAGATGAAGCTGTAGCCCGTCCGGCTTTCGATCCCTGGATCCATTGCGACTGTCAGACCGTTCTCTCAAGGCCTCGAAAACTCCGGCTGCCGGAGAGGGTAGGCCCTTGATACCTGCGAATTTATCTGCGCTTGCTTGGACTGCCGTTTGCGGACTGGGTTTGAAGACATCATTGGGATCGTATGTAGCAGAAGGCAGCAAGCCAATCTGCCCCTCTTGTTCTCTACCAGTCTGGTCTTCAGGATCCTCATTCTCAGAGGTTGACCCGTAATCGACGAGTTTTGTCGGGCCATTGGAAGGAAAGGTTGGCGGCTGCACGTCAACAGGGGTTTCCCCGATGGAAGACAAACGCCCTCTGTTAAAGATCGGAGTACCTATGCGGGAGTTCATTGCATTGTTGAGGCTCTGGATGTTATTCAGTTTGTAGGAACCAAAACCTCCCGGAGACAATGCCGAGTCAGCGACAGCAGATTCAGCAATGGGCGTTATTCCAGGTGCATTTGTAGGCGTCCGGTCATCCGACTTCAATCCTGGGAATCGGAACTTTTGGCTGGGTTGCGAGTCGAACGATGTGATGAGCTTAAGAGCTGGAGTTTTGGCCTGTCGGCTATTAAAGGGGGACTTTGCTTGGGAGGCTGGCGGCAGAAGGCCCGCTGGATTGGGATAAGGGGGCTCTGGGGAGGATATGGGTGATTTCCTAGACATAATTTCGGAAAAGGAAGCGGCCTGCTGCGCGGCTGGAGATGTCCAAGGCTCTGAAGGCTCAACACCTGTACACATGAAGCAGCGGATTGCCAGCTGCTGCTGAGAATGCGAAACAACGTGTTCCCCCCATCGACGGACAAGGTATGATTGGCGTTGCCAATCTGTGGGTGTCACTAGACACGCCATCAAGATCGCCTCCATGTAGTAGCTCTGGGAGACGTAAACCTCGATCGCGTCGATTTTATCGCCGAGCCCCAGTAGGATAGTAGCCGATGTATGCACATCGCCAGCTTCTAAAAGCTTCTGAACGAATGCCTGTCCGACCTTATTCGCCTGGGACTCACCGCTCATCTGACTGAACGCAAGGAGCATCCAGTCTGCTGTCGAGGCTGGCCCTGAACTAAGCATTGACACCATTTGGTCTGTGTCAGATTCTCCAAGCCACTGGGCGAGTAGAATGGCGCTCTGAGTACCCGGAGTGTGGTGGGTGACTGAGACAGAAGTTAGTGAAGCCGTTCGGGCAGTAAGTTAGTATAGCTCGCAACGTACGTTCATCGTTAATCAGTCCATCAATGTCACCATCCCAGCCAAAAACCAGACTCAGCATTTGACGGCGGAGATCATCCGGTGTTAGACACGACTCATCCAGAGGCGGTGGGCGGGTGTAAGGCACATCGTTCAGTCGCTCACGTGTGAAGGGAAACAGATCTATCGGCTTATCTGCTGGGCCGGGATAGGCTTCATTCCGCAAACGAGAGCCAGCACGGGAGCTTTTCACGGAGGACATGGAGACCGACGAGGCGTACGCATAAGATGCAGCAGATGCCTGGGGGGTTTCCCTTCCACTGGCTGAAGTCAAGGAAAAGGATGTAGCGGTATGGCCAGATCTGCTTGGCGATGAAAATGGCACCATCCTATATTTTCCCGAGGAAGCCTTTGAACTCACAGAGTTGGCATGGCTTCGCGAGGAGATTGGGCTACTCAGGTCTGCACGCTGTTGCCGTACAACCTCGATCCCGCTTGGATCAAATGGAGCTCGCCTCGTGCCAAACATGGCACCCGACTCCCTCATCTCCGGTGGATCTTGCAACGTACGTGCTGAGGTGCCACAAGCCTTAGTATTCTCCGATGTTGGCAAAGCCCCACCGGGGGGGTGCTGTACATTGGCGACCATTCCTGGGGTCTCGAGGTCATACTGCTGTATGGTATGTTGAGGCCCCAATGTAAATAATGTGGCTGTCGGGCCATAATTAGCAATGCCACGAGGGTTGTCAACCGTAGGAACCGGTTCCGACGTAATGTGCTTCGTCCGGACATCCCAGGCCCATGTCTCCCTAGTTGCACCACTTAGTGTCTTGCTCCGCGGAGATAACAGTATCGGATTCATATCTTACCCATCAAGATACTGGACAATCCTTCCGTTCTTGGACCAGGCCATCCACTTGGGCTCGGAGGATGAGGACGTGTCGGATCTTTTGAGGACTCTGATCACCCGTGGGGTGTCTTTGCCAGCGGGTTTGGATACACTCCACACCCTAAGGTCACCATTCGCCATTAGAGTAGCCAGCATATCCGACTTCTGCTTCGATGATGACGCGTGCCATGCCAGTGAAACAATCCGGGACGGGCCACGGGAGGTGGTCATGGTATGTAAGATGGTAAATGTAGGTTGAAGCGTGGCAATCAAGATTGATCCGTTGTGATACCTGTTCATGATCAGTGGGATTGTCCACTCAACTGAGCCATGCGTTAGCCTCGCAAGAAGGAGTAAATTGCATACCCAATGGCGTACGTTCGACAGTCCGCGGACGGTGCTAGAGCCGTGATAGGATCAAAAATAGTGCGGCAAGATATATGTTCCGATGTGGAAGGTTCAAATAAGATCACGTCGCCCTTCTCATTTCCTACAATCACATGAGTGCCAGGGTCGATCGAAATAAAGGGGCAAGGTAGATGTACCAAACGTCACATTCCCATTGCGCATCCAGGCGGCCACCTTCAGCTGTTCGAAAGACGCGAATCTTGCGATTACAGAACCTGTAAAAAGGTCCCAGACAATGGCTGTTTGACTTGCATCGTAGCTCACCACCAGTCTCCCCGCACCTCGTTCACTGACATTGTCCACTGATATAAAACCTATTTCATCGGTATGGTTCTCGAAACGTCGTTCAACGGCTAAGGTATCATGATGAAGGCACACAATGACAGAGCCTTCGGCATATAGAAACAAGGAGGCGGTCGAGGCGCATGGGACAAAGTTTGACTCAGCTGCTTCGTTTGGTTTCGTGATGGGTGGCGCTAATGGCTTCATTCTCGTAGGTCGTGGATCTGGAACAGCAGCTGCACTCCATGACAACTCAACCATGCTTCCGTTTGCACCGGTACCGTAGAATATCCAACCGTGAGGACTCTCTCTTTGACTTGACTCTTCGTGCTTACCCAATGGTTTGGGTAACCGTGTTTCGGGGTTGAATTCTACTTGAGCCAGAGCCTGGGCACGACTGTCATTGAGTATCCCTACTGATATTTCCCAATTGGATTTGGAACCCTCCGTGCGATTCTAATGACCAACACTGCTCGAAATGTGACCGTATACGTGTCCCTCAGAGGTTTCCCAGTTTGCACAACGCAAATCACCTTGTCTTCGGTTCGAAATGGACTCGATGGCGACTGTTTTTATAGCTCCGATTACCTATTGCGACGACAGCACACAGTCCACCGAGGCACGTAGTAGCGTCTGACTGGAGACATAAGCGGAACAGCTGTAGAAGAAGGCTCGACCGGACCCGAGCAGCGGTCAGCGATGACGGAGGGGCGGGCAAGATTAAGAATAGGAAAATGGTGCGGTACACAGAAAGGAAAAGGCGAATTGGAGCTAACAAGCGAGATGCACGAGTATGCAGGTGAAGAACAAACGGGGATGCAGCAGATATACTAGGGTGACCTCGCACTAACCAGATTTCCACGTTGGTGGCAGATGGCAAGGAGGGGAAAAGAATTAAGAAAAGAACTAGAGCGGAGGCGGGAGGGGGTATGAATAACAACACGATCAGGGGGACAGGGGGTATATTAATTCTTGGTAAATGGTCTTTCCGCCAGTAGGTGAGGTATGTATGTACATTGTTTAAGCTCCTATGATGCTTTCTGATAGCGCCAGCCTCTCTCTGTCGTTTCATAACGATCGTATTCCGTGCAGACCACAGAGAGACTCCGATAATCTGCGAGACGATTTCGATGGAGGATCAAAATCTCCAACCAGCAAGCAATTGGAGGTCATGCCAAGGTGGGTTGACGGCGCTTCCATTGGGCAAGGATGTCGTCCACCAGGCAGGGGAGAGCCGTTCCAGAATCTGATTAGCCGGAGGCGGCCGGTAGGACCCATTCATAGCTCTCCACGCGCGCACCAACGGGATTGCAGGGACGGAACCTGATATTGGCATTGGATGACTTTCCGAGTCGATCTTCCCACACATGGCTGAGAGCTTTGGATCAGAGTCCCAACCGGCCCGAACTAGGTTAATTAGTCTCTCATTAGAGCATTGGTAAGTGATCTCAGTCATGTCCAATCCTACAGCATGAACGGAAAGAACCGACCTCAAGTCCATCAACCCCCGAGCAAAGTTCGGGGCTAATTGAGACGGCAGCGAGGTCACGGCCAATCGGCGGCTGCTGGGGGAGGGGGTTTTGGTTGACTGCGCGGGAGATATACGGAGTAGACAAGCTAGAATGACTAGTGGTACTACTTGAGAAACTAGTATCAGTGGTATTAATAGATAGGGGGAAGCACACATCTGCATGATAGGAGTGGTAGTCATACTCGTAGTACGAAGTGGATGAGAGAGGATAGAAAGCGGGGGAGTTGAAAAGTGGACAAAATTCGAGAGCGGCAGGTAAGGTGACCAGCCACGTTGATTGGTCACGGGACGTGCTAGAGGGGCGTTTCTTCACAAGTCCCCACATGATAGACTGCAACCCTCATCACCTCCTCCCGCCAATTATCGCCCATATCAGCCCGTCTCAAGTGACTTCCTCGGCGCGTAAATCTGTTCTCACCAACATCAGTGGTTTCCCAGTGGCCTGTTTCTTGCCATTCAAAGGATTGGTAAGATTGGTGCCAATATTTCATTTATTTATTTTTTTTGTGGATTCATTTCCATTCGTTTCATTTTAACCGGCAATTACGGAAAGATCAAATCATATCGTCCAGAAGCATCATGATAGCATAGTACCCAGTACCGTGACCTCAACTCATTGGAAGTACCGGAGAAGTACACCATTTTTCCACTATACGTTTACCGAGCCGGAAAAAGAAAAGGGGGAAGTAGTGTCACAGATCCATCTGGTCAGTCTTCTTCTCGTCAAGTTGATTGGATGGCCCACTGTATCCTGGGGGAATAGTACCGTCACCAGAGCTACTTTTCACACAACCAGTGAGATCTTCATTCAACAGGGACATTGCCAGAAAGAAGTTCCTTCTTAGCCCAAACGATGGGTCCCCTATCTGCCGATCTATGGTCACCGTGATTGTGATATAATCAGGCATGACAGCCCGTAGCCGACCATGTAGGACATGTCCCTTATCCAGGGAACTACCGCCGTGGTGTTCCACATCCAAGCAATGGTACGGAGTAGTGATAATGGAATCAAGGTATCTAAAGAAGTTTGTGGGTCAATACCGGTATGATGCATGCTGGATTTGTCCCTCAAGGTGACCTGATGTTGGGGATGCAAGGTGATGTGATAGAATAAACGGCATTGTGACGGTTGCATGCTTCCTTTTGCTCCTGCGAGCAACAATTACGACCTTAGAACCGAAGACAGAGTGGATAAGTGATAGAGAAGCATCGTGCAATGTGATATAGCCCCAAGAATTGACAACTTGCATCCACTGCGAGTGATAAGGTGAACTATTGGAGCTATTGGAAATTCTACTTGGAATGTTCCAATGAAACTCCGACTCACTGGTCACTTTCACAAACCTGGAATAGTGTGCCCAGTCGATGGTGGCAACAACCCTAATGTGTTGAAAATTCCCGAAGCTCCATCGGCGTAACCGGGGTCTGGGCCTTGACCGCTACCTCGTGTTGAGATGTGGAGCAGGTACAGGTTACTTTGTCGATTCCATACATGATTTGACTCGTCATGTGTTTGCTTGGTTGGTGGAAGCGCCATGGATCCCGATCCCTTGACTTGTTGATACCCAGGAATTCCGATACTACCCATACAGTCACATCGGATATTTTTCCACCAGATCGATCAAAACACGGTCTCTGAATCACAACGCTGGGTATGATTGCATCTGGTCGTTATCGCGTCATATGATATGCGGTCAATAAACCACAGAATCATACTATCTTGCATGGTAGCCTGTTCCGGTTATGGTGCAGGCCAACGGCCAGGCGTGGGGAGGTGAACTGCTACAAAAATCCCAAATGTAGAGCATAACAGCAGAGGAAAGGAAATCTCTCCAACTTCACACCGGTAGGCTACTCACCTCTTCCGACTGGAGAATGAATGTCTATCGATGGAAAGTGGCCACTGTCATGCTGGAACTAGCATAAACGTGTCTTGGACTCAATCCCGAGGATGTCATCTTGCAATCCTAAGCGATAGGAATGGCCACATCAATAGCCGTAAGAGATGCAACATACTCATCTCTGCGCTGGGATAAACCTTTCCAACAAGTTGAATTTTCAAAGGTGTTCGATGATGAGCTGGGAAGCGATGCCAGGATTCACTGAATTATTTGGCTAAATCTACGACCTTTCTCGCACAGCCTTACGTTGAGTTGTCTTTGGAGGCCATCTCATTTTTCAAGGTCTTCGCATCCCCAGAAGAAGCAGATGTAGTAAGTTGTGCCGGTTTCTTCTCCCGTATCTCTCTCATGGGGTTGGACCGGGTTTCTGGAGAGAGGTTGTAGTCCTTCGTAAAGCAGTCTGATCAGCGGGTTCTTGACCAAGCGGATGGTCCGTTGTGTTGCGGAAATGCAAACGGTCAGGGAGGTGCGAAGGTTGTTCCTGCTATTGAACAAGGAACTAGTATAAATCTTCGCCATATAAGCCATCCATGTCCTAGAGATCCATGTCTGGAGAGATAAGACTTCTGGCTTCTAAATTTATGAATATACCACCCTAGCTGTAAAAGGAGGAAGAACCCATTTAGTAAGAATCCCATGTACAAAAGCCACCCCTACCTTGGCCTGTTCATTATTTCTAGCGCAATGGTCTTTTCCATCGGCTCCACATGGATAGCGTTGCCATTGATTCCCACAAGATTCTATACCGTTACAAGGCTTCGTGATGTGATTACCTGATTGAACCATTGCGGGATTGAGGCAGAAAATCTGCTGAGGCCGCTTGTCATCAGCGGGATTATCCAGCACCATTAACCAACGCCCATTCATCTCATCGCAAAGCCACTCGTAAACAAGTTCAAGGGTATTTGCCTTTGGACTATCCCAACCAACGATTCTTAGTGCTCAAGGCAATTCCATGATAGCCCTGCTCCAATTTTGCGGCATTACTCGCGTATCAAGTGCAGAGTTTCTGAGCTGAGGTATAGTATTCAGTAGCGATCTGAGACTTCCTGTATGCCACGTTATCTCTATTAGTATTTATACAGATCCATGACACATACTTGTGCTTACCCTATGCCTCCAAATCCTACCAGCGCAGTACGTGCGTGGTGGTCTTGTCGGCATTTCCATAGAGCTCCGCGATGATATCGTATCTCATCCCTCCGACAGGCCTCATGACAGTGTCAATTGATGCAATTGCGCCAAAGTGGACAACTGGATTTGGACTATCCACATTCAGTCGGTTTCGGTGGAGAGTTCCTCCCTCTTTGCAGTCATTTTCAAAGGCCTCGTCGCAGATTGCGTCATAATTTGATTGGCAGTCGCCGCAAATGCATGGAGTCAACGGACTGTTGAACGTAGTGCTTATGACGATATGATGCATCACAAAAGTGATTCTGGGTAGCCTGGATATCTCCTCTGGGAAATCTAGGGAGAAATGATAGGTGTGAGGCGCTCAAGGAGTCTAGGGTTAGTACAAAGCGATCCCAATAATGTGTTGACCAATACTGCCGAGGGTAATTTCATCGCCCACTCAACCTGTCGCACTGTTCTACTGAAGAAATTCAGAGATAACGCGAGACCGCGGAACCAGAACGGACTGGACCCGAACCAAGCACAGAGCTATCATTTTCACGAAACATATCTCTATGGTCAATGCGACTTCGGGCAGGACTGTATCATGAAATCTACGACTGACGGGTTCAGTCCCACCCACGTCACGTAAAATACACGGTCTATTCAGGGAGTTCTTGTCTAAGGGATTGAATCTGATTTCGAATATTCAACACTGTATTGGAAATCAAATGTATCTCAAATCTCTCCAGGAAGCTGCCTGAACCAAGGCCAACACAATCTACATATGAATAAATCTTGTCGGGCTGTCGCAGTATAGGCATCCGCATGCGCACTAGCATCCCACTTGCATAGTCAGATCCTCCCGGGCCGCTTTGACCCGGAGCTTGTCCAAGCTCCATTCCCATATATCATTGGGATTTCTCCCGGGGGGCACCATACCCCCCGGGTAGAAGTCGCACCGGTGCCATTGGATGCTCTGAACCGTGCCCGGTAGAGGGGCAGGAAAGATCTCCTAAGATACAAACCACCGGTTAGCTACTTCCTAAACAGTCAAGCCACCAGGAAAACTTGTAGTGATTGATCGATACTCACCAGGCAAGAGAAGATCCCACTGCCGTAGCAATATATCTCCAGGTATCCAGCAACCTGGTTACTGGTTCTTTTAGTCCACTTGACTAGTAAGACAGCGTTTACATGCGGGGCCCCGCCCTGGAGCCACAGAGTTTTATCCTGTAGGAGCTTGGGCCATGACTTCCTGTCCAGTAAGTATGTTATGTGCTTGCTCGCAAGGATTATTTTCTTACCTTATCGTGGTCGAGGCATGATATCTAGCCAAGGCAGACAAGAAGCCAGCTGGCAGTTTGGCCGAGTGGTTTTGAGAAGAAATTATGATGTTTATATAGAAAACAGGGAGCAAGGAGTGAAAAGGAAAGATCAGTGAAGAGCAGGATATGAATGTAACAGCTACAGGAGGAATTATAGGAGGACAGAACCGTACTTATACTACGGAGTATAATATACTAAAATGGGGAAGGAGCTTCCCGTTTTAGGAAGGTGAAGGGTAGAGCCTGGAGTGCTGTCACAATGAAGTGGAATGAGGAAGGAACATGTCCTGCACAATTGAATTAAGCATTTCACTCGATCCCATCCAGCAGCGGTGAATCTTCAACTGTAGGTAGTGAGATAGGCTTTCTATTTCGGCCTGCGAATTTTCTCTCTCTTCATTTCCTGTCTCTCTTTACATCAATCCACTCGACCAAAACGCCATCTGACTTCTTGGTCTGCCTTGCCTAGACATTATGACTCTACTAACATGTCTCTGTTATCAAGAAAGCGTCCTGAGCGAGTCCTCAGAGATCTGCAAACCAACCCCCAGCAGTTGTTTTACAGTTTGAAGAGGGAAGTAACTACCACAAACGGCCCTGCCTACATCGAGCTGGAGGGAATTGCCTCCGAAGTCGGATATCAGGCCGCGAGAAGCCTCTGCGAGGATGACGAAGTTGAACGGCGCAACGTGGCCATCTCATATAACCCTATGATAGGTATTTTGTCCATCAAAATGCCTACAGCTGTCCATGACAGCGTCCACTGGTGGGTGGTACAAGAGGTTTATGGCGCGTCGTTTTCTGGGGTTTTCACCCAGGCAGAATTAGATGACCTAGACGTCATATCCAACGCACGTAAGAAAATCGATCTTCCCGATACCTAAACTGTACTGATGAAATATGTATAGGCTTCGATAGCTTCTCGCCCCCCTGGGTGAAGATATATAAGAAGCCAGATGCTGGTTTTCTTTTCACTGGCGCTGCCCTACGCCCAGGCAGTCATTGTTGAATCAGAGCTAAGCGAGTAACCACTAAAGGCAAATCCAAGCCGGAGATTTGCATCGCGACGGTATTTTTTTCTCTTGCATTGGGTTTCATATTGAGGACAATATTTTGTATTTTTGGGCGGCAACTGTAGCCGTTTTATTATTCTGCCTTCCTACGGCCTTTCCGTCCTTATCATTACATGTTACGGAGGATAGTTTAGTTCGAATAGCTTCATTTTGTCGGGGTTGTTCTGGCTTGGGTACTCCGTATAACCAGAACAGATCATTTCTTCTGGAGGATACTAATTGAGGCAAGAGTCACGGGTTTGATTATTGATTCGGACTAGCGTCTCTCCATATCTTAAGCCGTCCTCCCTGATCTCACCTCCGTCTGTTCTACTCCGTACTCCGTACTCCATACACTTCTCTGACTCCACTGGTCTAATATTAAAATCTAATAATTAGTCTGGCTATAAATAGCCTCACCTCGCAGATGCTCTAATAAGATTAAGTTTCTACAACCAATAAGCCAACGCTTGATAGTTCCAGGTTAACATCATTCATTTTATGATGGCTAGTCAACATTTTGCAGAAGGCCTGCATTCTTACCATCCCAACGGATTTCATCTCGTACATCTGGGAGACATTTTTCATTGTAGGTATAAGGTCCTCAGGAAACTGGGTTATGGCCGGTACTCGACAGTATGGCTTGTGGAAGATCAAAGGTGAGCATGCGAGGCCACTATCGAGCGAGATTACGCTTACCTAGAAATTAAGTTGCTCCTGTTACAGGGCATTGAAGATTCTCAGCGCAGAATGTTACGGTGGATCTAGCGATCTATTCGAATTGGAAGTCCTCAAACGGTTACAAGACTTCAATCCCAAAGATCCAGGACATCGATATATCCCTACGCTAGTTGATACATTTGAACATGTTGGCCCCAACGGTCGTCATGTATGTCTTGTGTTGGAGCCTATGGGAGAAACCCTGGCAAGTTTTGGTACTTTGTTTTCGAAGTGTCAGATTCCGGCTCCTATCATCCAACGCTTCGCCAAGCAACTTCTCCTGGCTCTAGATTATGCACATCGGTCGGGGGTGATTCATGGAGGTGAGAAATCCAACATCCCAGTTGGTTCGAATACTAACACCACCTAGACATCCAGCCCCGAAATATCATGATCCAAATTCCCAACTGCTCCATCATTGATAAATACTTGAAGGAGACTCCTGCTGACCTGGCTGCTTCTAACCCTAAATCTGATTCTTCCATATTAGTCTCTCAACCATTAAGGGACTTCTATATCCCAGAATCCAGTAATCTGAGGGACCTTAATATTGCTCTTTGTGACTGGGGCTCCGCCAGCTGGACTGATAAACACCTCACTGAGGTCATACAGCCTGTACTTCTTCGAGCACCGGAAGTTATTATCCGGGCTCCGTGGGGACCGCCGGTTGATATTTGGAATCTTGGAGCGGTTTTACTTGAAGCCCTTGACGCGGTACACATGTTTGATGGCCGAGCAACGCAAACCGGAGGAGTCTATAAGACCCAGCATCACCTGGAAGAAATAGTGGCACTTTTTGGGCCCTTTCCCTCCTGGCTACTGACGCGAGGCAAGAAAGAAGTAGTTGAAGAATACTTCGACGAGAACGGAAGAATTCGGAACCCGATCCCTAGGCCAGAAGCCCTGCTGGAGAATTGGATTGAGAGTTTGGCCGGTGATGACAAGGCAGGGTTCATTATGTTCTTGAAAAGAATGATGAAAATCGACCCTCGTGATCGGTTAACACCAACACAATTACTGGATGAACCTTGGCTTCAACATACTAGCTGAGGTGATTGGTTAGCAGCTAGAAATAATGGGTAATAGGCATGATCCTGAAGGAAATGGGTCAAGATGTGCTCTTTGTACATAGTCACCACACAGCCCACGTTTCTTATTCAATATTATGGTGCTGATATCATTGATAAGCGCAGTTGTAAACTCCAAAGAATGAATGGCGATGTGTCAAGACGGATGTGTTTAGTGATCCAAAGCCTAGTATTATCTTCAGAAACAACCAGAGAAATAGACTCTTGCATCTCAAACAGCTTCCCCACACGCCCCATATTGCACATTCTAAAAGTAAACGACGAGCTGTAACTCTTCTCAGCCAACAGGGTAACTACTAATATGCATGCTGTCAGAATTTAGCCCTTCCAGCGGCAGGGCCTCTGGATCAACATTGTACAGACCAGCGCGGAGCTCACTAGATTGGGCATCCATCAATCGTAGATACTGAATTTAGTCTACCTGTGTTATACAATACGTCAGAGGGACATTTCGCCCTAGTTCCTGAACCTATGAATACGGTAGAGCTAGAGTCAGTCAGGCCAGGGTCCAAGTACAAGATAGAATGGGTATAAGAGAGCTTCATTCTCATAGCCATAGGGTCTCATGCTCAAATCAATTGTATTCGTAACTTCATTCTCTTCTCTCAACCCTACTTCCTTGGTAAGTCTTTTCAACACGTTGGAGAACCCCATGCTAATATTTAAATTCCTGGCAGACGAAATGTGTAAAGAGTTCATCACGCCTGTTAGATACAAGTGTGGGCATAAAGTCAACAACGTACACATCGAACCATGTGATGACGAAGATTGTGGTGTAGCAACCCAGACTGTTTGGAACCCAGGCAGCACGAATCGATACTTTGATTGCCCAACCTGCAAAGTAAGTTCAAATTTCCTAAATACAGAGATGTTGACGAGTCTGATAGGATTACTAGAACAAGACGAATGGCAAGACTTGATACGTATCTTCTTCTTTGTAGACCTGGCAAAGTAAATAGGCCGTTTCACTCGTTCTTATAGGGAAACTGGAACGTTTTATTACCCACATAACTCTGCTACTATGTATGCGCAGATTTTCTATCACATGAATAGGGTATTTATCATACTTTGTATAAGTAAACGTCGGAATTGTTATCCGTATAAAAACAACTTTCAAGGTGATGATGAGGGAGTGAACTTCAGCTCCATTGTTGCACACTTACCCGTCGTGTAGGGCGGTCGGAGGTGCGTTGAGCTACTGAGTATTTATTTCAAAGTAGCCCAAGCTACATAAATCTTCTACTTTGATTCGACCTCATCACAATATGGCACATTCTCACCCCATCGTCAAATTTCCCTCCCAAGTTCGTCGACCTATGATAGCTTATGGATCTTCGGGCATGATAGGTCATGACATTCAGAGGTACCATGAGGTGTGGAAATGCCCAATACAATATGATACCCATCGGTGCAACAAAGAAGGCATTGAAAGCGCTCATGAAGTGGAATCATATTCCGCCATGTGTATGGAACGAGAAAGATTAATCTACCAACATCTTCCTCCACACCAGAACGTCCTCTCATGTCTCCAGATATCTGATGTCGGCATTCGCTTCCCCTTTCTGCAGCATGGGAACCTCCGCGGGTTCTGTCAGTCTCATGATATAACGGATGAAACCAAGGAAAACTGGACCAATGCTGCCATCGTGGCAGTCGCATATATTCATTCACTGGGTATCATCCATGCCGATATTAGTCCCCGCAATTTCCTGGTCGCCGACGACTTGACTCTCAAGCTCTGTGATTTTGGTGGATCCGGGTTCCTAGATCTCTCTCCGATCTCCGAAGAAGAAGACCATTACCGAATCTTTCCTGGAACGTTGCGCTCCTTCCAAACCGATGTGTTCGCTCTTGGATGCTTGATGTATGAAATTGCTGTGGGAACGAAGCCATATGAAGAGATCGATGAAGATGATTGGGAGCAGATTTCAAGCAACTATGCCACTGGAAAATTTCCGTGTTTGGATGGATTGAAATACCAGCGCATTATCCACAAATGCTGGACCTTGAAATACAACGATGCACAACAAGTTCTATTGGATATTCAGGCTATGGAGAGTCGTTCGGTGTTTTGCTCATCCCTTCGCACCGTTCAAATCATCATTTTGTCAGTGTCAATCTGCTCCATTGCCATTTTCACTTACAAGAAGCGCTGGAATAAATAGGCTTTTATTTTGAAAGTATGTGTGCCCTAGCCTCCCACTAATACTATATTTCAATTTGGTTTAGATTCAACCGAACATTACCGTTGGTTTATCATGGAATATTTGGTGTGTATTTGCTTTATTATGCTGTTAGTGTACATACTTACCATCTCAATCTCCAACAGTGGATGTGAAATGTAGCTTCGTACTGTGTAGTAGTAATATTACCAGGAACAAAACAATCCACCTAGATGGTATCTAACAGCAAGTTAAAGTCCATAGTTGGACGACCTTGGACTACAGAGTGCTGTATCAGTTTTCCCTGATGGAGTTTAAACAAATTTTATGATATCCTAAAGGGACAAGTACTCCTCTGATCATCCGAAACGAAACGATGACGCCTAGAGAATATCATGAGAGGGGTGGGCGTGGACTCTGTCCTGTTACCCGTGATCGTCAATATAAAAGGTCTGTCATTTCTACTAATCAACAATAGATGTCACTCATCATCATTATCATCTCTATTCCATCTGCTCATCTCAATATTTGAGGTTCAAATAGCATGGCCGCTAGAGGCCTTGTGCAAGGACTTATCACTCAGGCTAACCTTCCAAATTACCGAAAGGCTTGTATTCAATTTCCTCCCCCTCCTGATTATGAGCAGCCCCCGGAGAGCGTCGCATTCTATGCTTCATTGAGGGCAAACGAACTTCCAAAAGGCTGTCTTACAGCACGACCGCTGTCGAAGAAGAAGCTCTTGACTACTGTAGAGAGTTCTTTACAAACCGATTGAACAAAACCGACTTTGTGTATGCTGGAACACTTGTTGGCGTGCATTTAAGACTATGGATTGTCCGCCGGGCAGCCCCACAAGACTTGCATCTTGAACCAATATGGGGATCCCCGGATTTTGGAAGCAATGATGATTACAAGGATCTGGGTGAAGATCATGATGGGAAGGACATTCTGAGAGCTTTCCACGCCATGATCGATTTCGCGCCGCAGCCGTGGATTGGAAATGCTAGCAATGAGGTGACACCATCTTCAGGAGGAGCGATCCAACTACCAAGCATTGGTCAGCCAGATTTCACTTTAACTACCGCGCCTCGTCTCCCAAGCGTGTCCAGCAGCTTCACCGGCCCTCTAGCTGGTTATGAGAGAGTAACCAAGTTCTTGCTCGTCAACTCCACTAGTTACACTTGGATAACTTCCAGCGGAACCAACAGCGGCTGGAGAACCGAGTGGAAGGTCGAGCGAGGCTACTTCCTGAACGAGACAAAGCAACTTTATGCCGATCATGCCACTGAGAGACTTCCTGTCCAACTCTGATCGTCATCTGGAAACACCCTCTTTGAGCATTCATCATGCTTCTAAAATGTGGCATTGCATTTTGTTTAGTCATTATTGTGTTTTCCAAGCAACCTGGCAGATATCTTTTCTGTTATTACCATTGTTAGTTAAGAATTGTATGCGTTCATTCATCACTATACAAGAATTCCACATTGCTCATTCTGCGGTGAAAGGTTCAGTTTGGATACCACATTTCATTCAGGTATGCCAGATTCAAACTTCCTGTTTTTCAACTACTGACATCGTGCAGTCGTTTCTCGATACCAGAGCCCAAGCTTGACTCAGTCAATAAGTTTCGCGGGAAACGGTCAGACAATTACCCTGCAAGACCTCAATGTCGAGATACACAAGCATCCACGAAAGGGATCGGAAAATGCCCCATCTGTTCATAGCATCTGCTGGAAAGCCTTTACAAAGCAACCAAGTATCCACAACTTTTGCAATCTAGGTCGTGCTATGATACCACTAGTGTGGACCAGGCTTCCACAGAGTATCTACAGAAGTCAGTCTACGCTCTCCAAAGCAATCCAGATGTTACCTTCAGACCAATGTGATTACCAAGATGTCGCCTTATATATCCTTTTAAAGAGGTGTGAAAGGCTTCCAACCGAGCTGGTCGCTATGATCTGGGATTTTGTCACCCCTTGCACCGTTCGCTGTTTGCTTGCACTTTGGGCGGCAAAGAGTATCCAGCCAGCTGCCATCTCTTTCCCGGGAGGTAGTGCGACTATATTTCTTAATGGAGATATCAAACTCTATCTGAAACAGATCCTGGACGGGGTGTATATCTGTGGTATTCGGCAGGGATACACCCTGCATGGAAGTGAAAGCGATTCTTCCGTCAACATCACAGTCCCCTTGTCGATGATTGCCTTCGTCTTCACCCGAGGTACCTATGGGCTTCGGAAAATGGAATTTATCACAGAACTCGAACCCCATCCGGTCCGAAGTTTAGCATCTAAGGATAGTGAGTTTGTCGGGGTGATTTACCCTCAGCCAGCAACGCCCCTCCATATCGACCTTGAGTGTGATGTATGGAAATCTCTGGTCTCTGCTAGAATAGACCACCCAAGCTGATTACAAGAGCCAGGCCCTAAAGATCTCCCGCATCAGCTGTCACAACAAATCATCCTTTGGACATGATTTTCTATGGATGACTCCGCTGCCATGGACTCAAATAGAACCCCCCTCTGCGAAGTCCTTCTATCATTGGCCACGGCATTTTGACTTCGCAAGACACCCCCACAGAATTATGGTGTATATTCCGTTATCCAAGGATGGATTCAGGCTGTACGGTCTCACTGCATTCTGTTCGAATAAAGGCCTTGTTGGGTTGGGAACTCACTTTCACTCATGTTTAAACTCACCCAGGTCAGACTGGTATGGTGAACAAAAAGGCTGTCCAATACATGTCCAATTTGGATGTTCCGAAACCATACACTCAGTTTCAGTGTTCTGGCAGCAGAATGACCCACTGCCACAACCGTATCTTATAGTAGGTTCACCTCGCCCGCTATCAACTCATACGACTAATCTCTTATGTAGATCACAACAAGCAAGAGCAGAACCCTTACTCTTGGACCATGTTATGCACCTGCCCACATGGGCACGAAGAACATATTTAGCAGAGACCAAGGTGACATCTTGGGCCTATATTATGACCAATCCCCAGGAATTCCAGGGTTTACTAGCATGGGCGCTACGTGTTGCCCACGTAATTCCCTTCTGGAGCATATATCCAATGCCTCTATACCCCAACGGCACTCTGACATGATATATCCTCTGCACACTTCCCCTTCTGGTGGCTTCGCCTCCCAAGCTTCTTTCACAAATGTCAAGATCCTGAAGGCCTGCTATATGGGACCGCGGTGCAAAGGCATGCTTCTGATATATGATAACGATACAAGAAGCATTCTAGGCCAATGGTATGAAAGCACACATGTCCAGCCTGATATAGAAGTGATATCCTTTCAGCGCCATGATATACTGAGGTTCTACCTCAGGCAACATGATGAGAATCAGATTTTAGGCCGGGTTCGCTCATTCTCAGGGGCTTCCCCTTTGGAGAAAGGTGAATCATTCGTGGATGTGGCGCATGGAGTAAGTACATAAAACTATCATTGTACTTCAGCCGAGCTAATCTGGGTAGGATCAAATTGTGTGGCTATTTTCAGAATATTGCGACATCATCTTTCGCGAGTAGGTTAGCAAGACGTCGTATTGAATTACTTGAAATGGCAGCGCACTGGTAGGAGCCTACTTCTTTTTATTCTTTTACCCTATCTGAGTATACTAGCACTGTATCCAAACCAAGAAAGGTATCGATTTAAGAATTGGTTAAGCTATCTCAGATCTGTGAACCAAGTCAAAAATAAGAGAAAAAACATACAACAGCCGGGATTCGCTGGTGGTCACCCACCCAACTACTAACCGGCCGGCGTGTGGCTTAAGTACGGCTGAGCGGACGGGAAGCCCTGTTTTCCACACCCTATGGTCGTATGTGATGGTTATCTGGATAGAAAGAATTATATAGAACAAATCATGATAGCACTCAGTATGCAATAGCCCTTGATTCGATTCTCGTAACTCAAAAGGCCGCAATCCATTCTAGTAAGCCTAACAGCTCAACACAGACAATAGATTACTTTCACAATTCCACCACAGAAGATCCCCATCTCCTCCTCTCCGAAGATAAATCCGACTATGGACACCCCCGAGCCATTTCCCTATAAAAAAGGCCACAAACTCCGTATCTTATCACATATCACTCCAGCCCCAACACCAGTAACAAGAAACTGCTGTCGGAATGGACCAGCAAGAAGAGAAGAACGAAAACAGCTTACTCCATTGCAACGATGCATAAAAAACCCCCCTCTGCCCGGCAATCCCGGCTCTCATTCCGCCGACCTAGAAATCCTCGACGCCCTCAAGCTCGGCGACTACCACAACGCACAAGTATTCATCGCCGAAATGCACGAAACAGGAGCCCCGAACCAAAAGAAAAAAGTAGTAGTCAAAGCCTACGACCCACTATACTTCGACGACCTAAACGGCTACCTCGATCCCTTCCGCTGCGTAGACAAACAATACACGCACGAGGCACACGCCTACAACCTCCTAGCCGATCTCCAAGGAAATCTGATCCCGACGTTCCACGGGTCGTTTTCGCTGGAACTTCCGGTGCCGGGCGGTGCAATGCGCATTGTGCGACTGATCGTCGTGGAATATATTCCTGGATTATCGATGCAGCAGGCGCATCCGGCGGACTATTCTGTGTGTCGTCGGCAGCAGATGATGAAATGGGTGGTTGACTTTGAAAGTCGAGCGTTTGAACGTGACATCGTGCTCACTGATCTGTGTCCGAGAAATGTGATGTTGCCGGATCCTTCTGAGTGGCTGGATCGGAGGATTGTGTTCTTGGATTTTGGGGGGGCGATTTTTGGTCGCAGGTTGGATGGGCCTGTGTCTGTTCCGTTGAATCTTTTGCTTGGTGTGTATATCAGTCCGTTGGTGCGGTGGACTCCGTCTATGGCGCATCCTTTTGGTGATTGGATTGATTGGTAGGTGAGGCCTTGGATTGAGGCTGAATATACTTATAAGACTACGTCTCTTAGGCCGGAAATAAGGGATAAGTATAGTCAATACTGTGTTTAACCATCTTTAATTATTTATGACCAACCCTGGAGTTTTCTGAATAACGTTCGGCTGAAAAGTATTTTATTATACTCTCACTTCTGGCCAGTATGCTGTAAGGTGTACTGGATGTAGTCACCGTTGGTATGGGAATATTACCCCATGATAATCTGTTCTTCCACATTGCTCACCTCGATCCCAAGGTCAGCGAGGGCTACTTGTCCAGAGATGAATACCAAGGCGGCCAAGCCAACTTGGTGGAAGCTTCGACAGCACATTCTGGATGTATGATTTTTTTCTGTTGTGAGATAAGATAGGATGTTGCAAGTGTTACTGAATAATACAGCTTTATTCGAGAAAAATTAACAAAAGCACTAAAGTTCCTTTAAGACAGAAGAACCAGAAAGTTAATCTGTGTAAATTCAAAGACTGAGGATGTAATTTCAGGGGCAGGTCTCTAATCCCTTAATAGCAGTCAATTTTGGTTAAATACTAAGCAGAGCTAGAACTTCCTAGTAGTCGTGTCGCATGTTCAGAGTTATACGGAGTATGGCTAGTGGGTTTTTAGACCCAGCACTAACCTTGGAGCCCTAACTTGGGCTTACAGCTCAGCGGTGTTAGGATTTAGGTCAGCGGTGCTAGAACCCCGGAACGGCGAAACCCTCAGCGGTGTTAGAGCTAGTGCTATTCCTTTCTATTTCTCAAGCATTGTTGAGCTTTTCAAAAATATTCTCTACCACTGTTGAGCTTTAACACTAGTTTAAATCACGTAACAGTCCGCCATAATAAAAAATTGATTAGTAAAGAACATTAAAATATTATATTTTTTTTTAATAGTAAAAAAATTAATAAAAGATTAATAAAAATATATTTAATAAAGATAATTGATAAATAAATATATTTATATTTTTTTTAAATTTTTTTAAATTTTGTATTGATATAAAATTAAGAAAAATCTATAATAATAGTAAAATATTTATACGATGCTTATAAATAATAAAGATTTATAAAAAGTTCTATCACTGTTAAGCTCTGCTAAGAGATTTTCTACCATCGCTAATCTTTGCTTAATTTAGACTAGTACGAAAGCTCAACAGTATTAGAGAATCTTGGCAAAAAGTTCTAACACCGCTGACCTAAATCCTAACACCGCTGAGCTGTGTCCCTCCCTAACTTACTCTGGAGAGAGCTTCTACAAGGATAATGAACCGATGGCCTGTTGTATAGTATAAGTAATATTATAGATGTAATATTCCACATTTATTTCATTTCTTTACTGAAATCCACTTTCACTAGCGATTTGAAAATTATCGAGGCCATAAATTAGGATCTCTCCTACCATCCTCTCCTAATTCATTCATTCATTGCAACGGTTAAGATGAACTTGGACCTTGTTCCGAACTGGCTCAGAATGTACGTTTCTCCAATCATGGTGAGAAGTCTATACTGACACTGAACAAAGCATCCTCTTGATTCTGAGCATCGCCTCCTTTCTGCCGCAGTTCCAGCGAATATGTCGTACGAAGGAGTTCACGGGCCTGTCGCTCTCATATGTCCTCTGCAACTTGATGAGTGCCACAGAGCAGTTTACCCTACTGTTCTTTCTACTCGTGAATGAGACGGAGTATGCCGATATCATCCAACCGACGACTGGGGACTGGATCAACCTTGCCCAGTTGGCGGCTGTGTGGATCCTATGGCTTTTGCTGTACGGTAGAACCGCCACGAAAAGCTCGTACATAACTGTTAATATCTACCAGGTTCCTCATGGGTCTCTACTATCCGTCTGACCGGCACAGTCGTCAATACAAGGTCTCTGTCTCGATCATGTATATTTCGCTCTTGCTAATCTCTCTCGTCCCCGTCGTTGCCGATGCGATTGATTATTATTTCGTCAGTACCGAAGAGGACGGATACCGCAACTTGGGGCTTGATATCTTTGGTGGATTCCATTACAGCTATATTCACCCGGTGATGACACTGGTCGGCATTTACGCCTGGTTCCCGCAGAGTCGTGAGCTTCGCTCTCGAGCCCAGCTTCACGCCCTCAGTCAGACAGGTTTGGCCGCGCAAGCTGTGGTCTTTTCTCTTGTCGCCATCTCGTGGACCGTGAGGGTTAAGCTATACAACAGTCCCCTTCCAGATCTCCCTCTCTGGGCCACCTTCCCGGAATGGTACAAATATGTATGGTGGGCGGCAGTAGATAACATGATATTTGCCGGCATTCAGACTGGCTTGTACTTCAAGACTCGTCGCCAGGAACAGCCCCCCGTCGATGGCGAGACGCAACCTTTGCTCGCAGATGGTGTTTCAGGAAGGGAAGAATAGGAATCCTAACCAGCTTTCATCTTATAATATAAAAGCAAAAACCCAAGTTTCTTGTCGTTCATCTAGAAATAAGAACCCCTGACCGTAGAATACGATTTATTCCTTCTCCACAATACGAAATTCAATCGCATTTGACGCAGGTATCACCAGCTTCGGCCGACCCCCATTGTCCGCTGGATCAGAAACCCTCCCCCAAGGATGCAGCGGCAACTTGACCGTCGTGTCGGCATGTTCGTCCAATCCTCCATAATCCCACCAGTCGACCGTACCCCCCTTAAACAGATAACGCCATGTATCGCCAATTTCCCAGCCATCGATGTTATGTAGAATACTCCACGAGTTAATCCAGCATTCTCCCGGCCTCAGAGTTATAAAACTACCATCCTCTGCCACCTTCACCGCGATATCAGGATCATCCAGGAAAATCCCGGGACATCCACTCTCTTTCAGCTCCCAAAACCCATTCTCTAGACGATAGGACCGACACTGCTCCCAGATTACATGGTCACGGAATGTAATCGGCCGGTCGGTGGGACTCCCATGGTAGCGAACATGACACGATACAAAGTGGTCTTCCTCGGTGTCAATGGTATCGGGACCGGAAAGCTCTACGCTCAGAAAGGGGGCGCCCTGTCTGTTTGCGAAGAATACATATATAGTATTAGCCTTTGAGTGAAACCTCTAGGAAGGGAATCCCGACGCTTGGAAATTGTCACCATAGTGCGGGGACGAAATGACTTACACGAGGTCCGACAGCAGGACCGGTGGAGTGGATTGTCTTCGACCATAGACCGGAGACTCTATCTGCTCATATGTAAACGTGACACTGGCGCCCCCTGGCATGATTAAATCCGGCTGTACCGGATTAGCTCCCAGCTGGGATCCTACATGGTCGTTTGCGGTTCCCCAGTCCCACAGCCGAATTTTCGTCCCGGGCCAGACAAGTTCGTACGTTTCGCCGGGGTCCAGCTGCTCCTTGTACCTGGCTGGAAGGCTGTCACAGTACACGATCGATCCGCCTGACTTTAGCTCTTTAACATCAAATGGGTACTTTACATTCACGATGTCGAGCGGATCTTGGATCGCATCGGGTACGGGCACCCTTTCCAGCTTGCCGTCTGGGGTGTGTCGCAGAAGCACGAATCCATCTTGACTGTAGCCCTCGTTGAGGGGAGACCACACGAAGACAAAGGGCCGCGGGTCATCGTCCTGCGCTGGTCGACGGAGGGTATAATATAAGAGCGGGCAGAGTTTGAGCTCGAGCTGGAGACATGGTGTCTTGGGACTTGAGCTCTATAGTCAGCGTCTGGTCTGGATGGACAGTCCAGTTCGGATGCCAAGGTGGGGCCGGGAGAATATGGAGAGTGTATATAAACTCGGTACATACTGTCTATCATTGGATGAAAATTTGATATAGGGGGCAATTTGCTGGTCCATTTTCCGATCTTTCGCCGATTGTAAAATGAACGAAGAAGAATGAGTCCGGCTTTAAGTAGTACTATCTAGTTGATACAGGGCAGTGGCACCATAGAGGGTACTAACTGACAGTGTGGGTCGAAGGAGTGCGGCAATATCCGTGCTCCAGATGATCATTAAGGGTAGGCGGACGGGTCAGACCCTGGATTAGCTTAATCACTTGACAATACCTAACCTAACCCTCTGACGTTATTTACCGGCGAACTGTGACACTTTCCCCTTTCTATAAACCTATCCTACCTTCCCTTTTCGCACAGAAGAACTATATATATACAGCCTGATAGCCATAAGCAATAGGAATAAGAAGCAATTATCAGAGACGTCGACGATGCGAACTCCGATATGGACAGTACCCAGATTTACTACGTTGACGTGCAACCCTATTTCGAAAGCCACCGGTGGTGTGAGAATGCAGATGGAAGCTGGCATGAGCCAGATTCAGGTCACCAGGGCACATACTTTTTCCTCAGTGACTGGCCAGATGTACCTGTGGGGACGAATGACGTTGTAAGATCCCCTTCCTGTATAAAAAAACCCTTCCCAGGATCTAGATATTAGTATCTACCCACTTCTTAGTGACCATTGACAATGGCCAAGGCGACTAACCATTTAATGTGTCTAGAACACGGCTGAGGAAGAGGCAGCTGAGCTATCAGCACTCATTGCCCAGGGATCTATCCCCGTCCCGGACGCCGCAACATGCAGGAATAACTTAGGAACGGACCCTGACCCATATGCAGTAGCGATGTGTGATGTCGCGATCAATGTCGCACAAAATTCAACTGGCACAGAAGCGGAGCACCTGGCAAAGGCTAATGAGGCACTCGCTAGCGGTAACTACAGCGCGGACTCGATCTCTTGGTACCTTCCAACGCGACAGGTCAAGACATTCCATCCTCGCAGTTCGGGAATGATAGCGTACCGGAACGCAATCATTGCTGCTCTGTAGGAAAGTTGGTCCGGTATATACCTATAAAATGACTCAGAATGGGTCCGATCGGGCACTGGCCTTGACTTGGGTGTCAACGGTGAATAGAGGGTTATAACTTCATGTATATTATTGATCTTAAATATTGGAAGCGTCCGTGCGCTGACTTGGACACAGACAACAGTTCTTGATATCTCTACATCTTTAAAAATGTTACATATACATCTAGTAATAAATAGTCCCATCGCCATAGAGCGACGAACCCGTCACGGGCTCTTTAACAATACCCTGCGCCACCAACTCATTAACCAAATTAAAGACCATCAAATCACACCCATGTGGCGCGATGATATCCACAGCAACAGGCAAGTATTCCTCCTGTTGCGTAATAGTCGAGTTATACCGAGCCTGGCCAACTATTCATAATCATCAGTTAGGGCCGCAGAAGCACACAGGTGAGAAAACATACCCGGAACCACCATATCCGGCACGCCAGCGATATTAGCGATGCGGGAGGCACCAAATCCAGTCGGAATACCGGGCATGCTGTGAATGCCGCAGGGGTTAGTGATCAATTTGCTACTGCAGTTACATGGATGGAAGCCGGTCCGACATACCTGCGATACGTATTCCGATAGGTGGGCGACGCGGCGGCACCGACATACAAAATCAAGCTATCGGAGCACGTCTCCGGGTCGAAGGTCTGAACGGTACTGTTCCACCACGCGGTGAAGGTGTTCTTGTTCTGGATCTCGGTTTCCAGCTGCGAGTCGGGGTATTGCATGCCCCAGTTCCAGCGAGAGAGCGGCACGGGGTTGATAAAGGGTTTGCGACCTCCGTTGGCCTTGGCGTAATCGGCGTACAGGGGCGCACCGATCAGCGGGAACTGCTGTTTCGTGATGAGGATGGGATACGTGAGGTTCAGCAGGGTTCCTAGCGTCTCGTTGGCGGGGACGGTCGAGGGCTTGGTGGCGGCCCAGAGCGCGTTGTAGTCCAGGGTGGACACGTTCGCGTGGCCTAGGAAGGCGGATAATTTGGAAACAAAGTCGAGCAGGATGCCGTTGGCCTCGGTGGAGGCGCTGGTTGGGAATCCGATGGTTTTGATACTGTGGGGGTATTTGGTGTAGGATGTAAGGCCTGCGCCGGCATAGAGGACCTCGGCTGCGGTTTGCCAGAGTTTGGCATCGCGGGTGAGGAAGCCGGCGGTGTCAAGCAGCGGCGACATGGGCATTACATTGTCCAGGGGAACGAGGTTCCAGGAGGGACGATTGCCGAAGCATCCGTTCACCTGGGATGGGTTGCGGATGGAACCACCGGTATCGCTGCCAATGGCGATATCGAGCCAGGGGTAGGCGCCAATGCCAGAACCCGGTCCGGTCGAGGAGGAACTGGCGTCTTGGTATCCGTCGCCGCGCGCATTATACGGTGCGTGATAATCGACCCAGTCCGCGGTGGCGGTCTCGCCATTGGCAAATTGACTGGTCTTCATCTTGCCCACAATGACGGCACCTGCGTCGATCAGGGACTGGATAGCCGGGCCGGTGGTCTTCGCCGGCGGGTAGACCTCGTAGTAGGCACGATTTCCGCAGCCAGTCTTGACGCCCTTGATATCATAGATGTCTTTGACACCGAGGCGCACGCCGGCGAGCGGCTGCTTGGCAGTCTTGGTGAAGTACAGACGAGATGGCACGCCAATCGTCAACGAGCCGTATCCTTGCAGGTTCGCCGAGAGCACATCGTACGAACCGTTCCCCACTGCGATCAAGCCCTCGGTGAAGGAGCCCATCACATCCGAATAGAGCAAATAAGCCTCGAAGACGTCGCCCGTCGTGGGGTTCAGGAAGTACGGTCCCGGAGGGATGTCCTTGGTGCTCTTGACGGCCTGTTTCGTGCCGTACACCGTGGCAACGCCCAGGAATTGGTTTCCCCAAGTGGCAGGAAGAGAGACATCCAGCTTCGGTTTCTTGTGGGTGCCATTGTACGCGATAAAGATATCTGGTCCGAATCAGTTACGCCCGGACATGCAACGGTCAGAAGAGAAAGCATACTTTCCAGAAAGCCAGGGTTGAAAACATCATCAGTTGTTTGATAGATATTCACTAGGCCCTCGATGACGGAGGTGTTGACTTTCACAGCATCGCTCTGGATGACGGTGAGCGGCAACAGGCTGTCTGTTTTGGGGCCAAGCTTATGGCTGGGGATCTTGAGCGTTGATACAACCGTGGGAGGCACGTAGTAAGTCTTGCCATCTACCGCAATGGTTTGGCCCTTGGAAGTGATAGAGCCAGCGACTGCAGGTGAGAGCAACGACAGCGCCGCTGCCAAAAGATAGCGAAATTCAACAACCATCTTGCTGCTTCTTCGGCTACAGTTGGCTCCATTGAAAGTTTTCTGTAATACCCCGGCTATATATACTCTCAGACTCTCTCTCTCAAATGACTTATCCGGCGCGATTACAACTTCCACGAATGTGGAGCCATCACGATAACCGGAGGGTCTACTGCGACTCGAGATAAGAAACACGATTGATAACTACCGAACGAAAGATAGTTCGAAGTGGAGCAGGAAGATAAACTATCGTACGAGATGCGGAAGAACCGGAGCTTGGAAATTATGCCAGTCATTGACTCATTCGTATAACTGTATCTTCCAGTTGATAGAAGAGATCCATCATTGTAGGGCAGATTCAGATTGACCCAGAACCTTGGAAATCAGAGAAGCTTTAGACTCGAAAATCCCAGGAAGTCTACATGTTAGATGATAAACCAGATCAATCATTGCATTGGCACCCCACTGAACAAAGTTGCATAATGCATTCATGCCGAAGCCGATCCTACAGAACCCGAACTGCCGACCATCGATAAGACTATAACAGTCGTAATATGCGGAGTGGATTTCTTGGCCCGTAATCGAGAGATTTGGTTGTTAATTTTGATGGGTAATCGTAATTACATTGTGAATTCTATTCTATTCTGCGTTCTACCGTGTTCTCTATGGGCATGTATTCTGCATGGTTCAAAGGCCGCATTTGATATAAATAGACATGAAGGTAAGATCCAGCCAGCGACTGGTGAAGCAAAGCTGCGTCATCGCATTCGTAAAGCAATCCTAGTATTCGACGACCAAGACCCAGTGAACCATGTCAATGGCCAAGTCCGAGGTCTCGCAGTCAGAAGACAGTACGGTGGATGACGAGTCCCAGACAGGGGATCAGGACAGGCAAAATCTGACCCGAGATGATTTCTCTACTAAGCGCTGAACAGTGACCATCAGAACCCATCAAATAGGCATCTCAAGGCCTTGCGTAAGATCTCAATCTCGACCGACCCAACGTCACGGCCATCGAGCCAATTCATTTGCCAACAGCGCAGCGAGCGTGTACAAGGGACCCTACGCTCGAGAAGTCAGAAGACAGTCCGTTTCTCACGAGAAATCAAACTGAACGCGTAATAAAGGAAACATGGTGCAAGGACAGGACCTGCGCTGTCTTTCCATCGATTGATTAGTATCCAATTTGAATATAAATAAGCCCTGCCGTGCCCTGATCAAACTGCCTTTCCAACTAGAAACCATCAGCTCACGCAAATAAGCAACTCCTCTCGATCAATTCATTCCACCATGAAGCTCCCAATCAGTCTCCTCGTTCTTTTCCTTTGCAGCAGCATTTCTGCTTCTTCCGATGTAAGTAGTTCACCCCGTTCCCACGCGCTCCCTAACCCGGAACCCAGGAGAAAGAAAAGGACGTCTCGGAGGTCATCTCCAAGAACCCCGACGAAGCCGACGGAGTCCTCTACCTCGGCCTGGACGGCGTCCTACGAGAATTCGATGGCTCAGGAAACGTTTCAGCCTACTATGCGCTGGGCCCGAAGCAAATCAAGCAATACAACAGCTACTTCCCCACGGACGATCAAGAGAAACTGAACAAGGCGTTTGATGGCGTCGACGGTCGAAATGTGACTGATAAGGACCAACTCCTTCATCCAGGCCATGGGTTCTGGCCTGTCGATGATGGTGATGCCAAGTCTGCCATTCCGTCAAACGGTCCCAGGGATGATCCGAACAATGACAAGAAGTTGGTGTGCAACCGTGAGCAGTGCAAAAAGCACGGTGACTGTAAGAAGCCAGACTGTAAGTTCTGTGGTAAGTCGGGGCCGGTGCGGAAGGGATATTGTCTGTCCGTGTAAGTTGTATGGCTGGAAGGCTTTGGTGTGGTTGCTGGGGATTTGGAGGACGAGGTAGTTTTTGTCCGGAGTTTATGTGAAGTTTATTGTTTATCCTGCTTCCGTTGTGCCTTTCGGGGGATTCCTGGAAGTGATTTTTCTTGGTATTTGGTCAGACTGTCGTTCTTTTCTACAATCGATACTCGTGATATAACAGGAAACCATTTGTAGCGGGAGCTGGAGGTGGCTAGCATTTGATTTACAACCACCACCTCGCCTGCGTCCACTAGAAGTATATGGCTGGACAACCTGAGACCACCTGAATGCAGGCATTGAAGATATCAAATTCAGAATGGGTCTACTTAACTGTTACTACGCCTCCGGACAGCCCTCGCAGTTTTGACGAGACGAGCCGGAACGAATGCCTCGGGCCCAATATACGACGTAATATCCAGTTCCCCGTTCTTCTTGAACAGACAGCTGACGTAGGTCTGAATCCCCTTGCCCTGGCTGAGTGGTCGGTGCTGGGAAATATTCTTCAGCATGGACAAATAGCTCTGGCAATACTGGCCCCTCCCGTGGGCTTCCATCCAACTGCAGATCCCATGCGCTATACTCAAGTCGTCCGGACCGTACCGCCTCACTGGCGAGTAAATCTTGATTGCGGGCAGAGTCGCGCCGGGTTTGATGTCGAAGTAGTATAAGTATCCCGAGAGCAGGATGGGGAGCTCGACAAAGTTATCTTTGGCAACTGGGTTAAATTCTCCCAGATGGGGAATCTCAGCGTCCTCTGGGAAATCGGCATCCAGACCTGTAATAGCTGCGATGAGAAACTTCAGATCGGTGAGCTTGTCTTCAGCCACGGCGATGCGGCCACCAAGTGTCATGATATCCCGGACGGAGGAGAAGCTTGTACGTGGCGTCTGGAAGTAGAACTTGAGTCGCGAGTCCACTGGTGCTACGTTGTCGACCGCTAGCATGCTATATGATTACGAGTTAGCGTTCACGCTCGATCGGTGATCGGTCTGACTTTTGATAGACGATTCTTCTCGCTTTCCTTTGTTGTTGTTCGTCGCCCCTCGTCGGAATCCAACACATCACGGAAAATGGTGTGACAACTTACAAGGTACTGAGCTGCTTGCCCTCCGGGTGATTGTTGAGAAAGTCATGCATCGCCGCGCGGGCAGAGTTCACCGGGTCCATGCTGGCCAGAGCATCTTCCCACAAGGCGATGGGCATCTGACCACCTGTCTGGCCCAATTTCCTCGGAATGAAATAGGTCTTTGTCGTCAAGCCCTTTGGTAGCCACTCGGCAGCCACTACCACTGTGGTCGTGAAATGGGCTCCTGCCTTGGCCTCCTGGACGTACTTGGATCTATCATGGTCATACAAGGTGGCCAAGAAGTGGTTCGTCCACGTGAGGTCAACCGAAGGTATCGCCGACTGAATGTCATGAAGCATCTTCAGGGAGGCTTGCTGATTGAGGGGATCGAGAGATGTTCCTGTGCACTGCCCGATCGCTTCCACAGTATAACGAATATCTGGTCGGCTGGTGGCAGTATTCCATTTCCATGAGTACTCAATGGGCGAACCGTCCACGGTAAAAATGAACCTCCATTTGCAGGTGCCATCGACCGATGGTGCTGGACCGAGATATGGGACCTTATGTGGTTTGTTAAGATCATTTCTACTGGATGCCCGTGTATTGAACCAGAGATAGGGGGGGGGGGGAAGGGGCAGTCAGACTGCTTACAATCCAATGATAGTGAAATAACAGGACCTGGTACTGTTTCTCCAATGGATATCCAGCGGCAGTAATCAGACTGGCCAGATGCAGCCCTGTCAGCCTCCACCAATAGTCACAGTGTGCATCGCGGGGAGGAAGAAATGGTGCCAGCGCCGTCCACGCTTCGGTTAGTGATGCTTGAGTTGAAATTTGCTCCATAATGTTGCCGCTGTGAATATGGATATAGATGTAAATGAGAATGATAACATCCCTAACCCCATTGCCGACCTTGTCAGAGATATATGGATGTTATGCCCTTTGCTTCGAGATATTCTGTACGGGGGATTTCGGTGTTAGGGCTCTGTTAGTAACAGGATCGGGAATTCCCACGCATGCACCTCGAGCAAAGAAGAAAGAGAGCGACCAGGGATTCTCAAACAAAGAACAAACCATAGACTTCAACGACTGACTCTATCGCCACGTCCCTCCGTTAATTCCGACTGTCAGCCCTCTGCGGTGTTTTTACATTCTCATCTTCTCCCCGTACACATCATCGTTGTATGTACACGTCACAGCCCAGAAGAAAACCACCCCAGCATCATGTCTCAACCCCGGATTCCCAACATACTTGTGACGGTGATTCTTCAGTAACAGGGTTCCGCCTTAGCTATCGGATCAGATTCTCACTGATTCGCCTCACACCAGACCTCATCCAGTTGTTCGCCCATTGGTACATACATACAATGGAGATTGCCGTCAGCGCGTGACGCAGTATTCCCTAGCTGGAGGTGGATCTGCACCATAATACGCAGATCTTATAACAAGGCTTGACGCTACAAATTCTTTAAGGCTTACTCTCTAGAATCTTACGAATCCACTCATCCTCTTGCAGTTCCTTAGCAGAGCTCCGGTCGGCCGGGTCCCACTGCAACATTTTCTCCATTAGGCGTAAGAAACTGGCCTTGTCCTGCCCTTCAAGAGTGGTTTCCCTTTGTTCCAGCGGAATCCGATCTTTTAACAAAACTTCGGTGCAGAAGTCACCTATAAAGTCACACATGGTAAGCGGATAGCAGAATTCATGACTGAGGTATTGACTCACCTTTATCAGAAAAAAACTTCTGGCTTAGGTTTCCTCGGGCCAGAAGACTGGGCGGGGGAGGCCCAAGCAGACTTATCATCTCAGCGAGGTGAGCTCGGCTTCGATAAGTCTGAAATTCTGGGTCATGACCGGTGAACAAGGACCCGCCCTCAAAAACATTCCAAATCTGTAAGGCAAGGTGAGTTTTCAGATATTTTGCAACCAGTATTCTCAGGCTTAGTATCTTACCATACAGCCTACATTCCATATATTGACACTATATGTCCATGGAACCTCCAGAATCACCTCCGGCGCTTGATAGATACTCGGTTGAATATCTTCCAGATGCTCGATGCCACCTGGTATGGCCGAGCCAAAGTCACATAGGACCGGGGCGCCCCATTCCCTGGGCATTCGAAGCTCCCGGGAGACATAGATTATTCTTCTATCTAGCTCCTTCCTCGGACAAGGGGTCTGAAGCTCATTCTCCTCAAAATTACTAAAGACCGAATCATCGGCGATGCCGAACATGATATTGTCGGCTTTGATATCTAATAGACCTTATGCGTAAGTAAATAATGGAAGCAAAAGAGTGCAAAGTCAGAGTATATACCACTATGGATAATCTGGCATTCTGTGTGCAGGTAGTCCAACGCCAAAAACAGGCGTTTAAGCACAAATGCCAGCACCGGCGCAGGAAGCCTCCGCACTGGGTTGCGGTGGAGAAAAGTTAATACACTCTCCCACAATGGGGGATGCACGAGACACCGATGTTTGTCCTCAGGCCCATCAATATCAAACGAATCAAGTAACGATCGAACTGCACCGCGACCCGGGTGGTTTTTTGAGCCTCTCTCTACGCGTTTGTACATCTGGAGCTCATTATCTAATTGCTGTCCCATAGATACAGATTTGATAAAGATCTTGAGTGTAACGTAACGACGGTAACTATAATTTTCGTGCGTAAGCAGGTTGGTTCGGTATCGTTGCTTCTATGGGTATGGTGGTTCTTACTTCATGTCTCGCGCAAGCCAAACAGTTGAGCTAGCTCCAAATCCTAGCTTTCCTACGATCTGATACCGGTCCCTGAAGATTTCTCCTATCCGTGCAGGATAATATCGAGAAGCAATATAATCTGGCATAGTCTCTTCTTCAATTTTCTGATTAACTGGGATTCGGATGAAGTTTGGATTGGAGAAGTTGAGCGGCTTCCATGCCCGTCCAAAACGGGGTAAAGAGCGTAGAAGCGACGGCAGCATTTTCTAAAGTGATGGGGAAACTGGCCGGTCATATAAAACCCGGAAACTGAAGAACAGAATAAACGCAATCAACACCGTGTTTAACGAAATGATGTGGATGTTGAGAATGCAGAAAGCTGAAAGAAAGCACCAGCTGCAGCCATCAGAAGGACCCTTGATCACGTGATGTTACTCTGTTGTATTGCAATTTAAACTCAGTAGTACTATCTTAGCTCTCTTGAATATAAATTGCAGGACTACGGTACTGTACTATACATACGTCCATTTGGCGTCCGCTCAGTCGGACTGAAGCCATAGATTGAACGCGGTCAACAGGTGAACGATGAACCTACAGCCAGTTGCTGCTTTATAACTTGTAGGGTGAGCAAGTGGTGTGATATAATATGGAGTCCTGCCCACTCGTATGTTGCCCGCTGTTTGAATCTCGCCAGTCTCGCGCCCTGGGCTTTAACAAACAGACCTCCATGTTAAAAGTATCACTCCTGCGAAAATGAACGTCGAGTATGAAAGTTATATTTGCATTTGTTTGCTCCCGCTCTCTCTCGGCCTCGATATATAAAAATGGAGAAAAGCCACCGAATCAGATGCATAGACGTTCTAGTCCAAAAGGAGCCGCTAGGTCATCTGATTCCAAACCTAAGGACAATCATATTGATGCCTTACCCCTAAGGTATCAGCCGATAAGATAACGTCGGCAAAACATCGGTCCGGACGACATTTTCCACCGCAATGAAAGTGAAAAAGTGGACGACATGAAACCAACCACCGCCAGCTACCGATTTAATGATTGTCATTTATCCTGTTTAAGCGCAGGATTCTCCTCTACACGCCTATCCAGTCTCTCTGTGAATCACTCCCATCAAAATGGGTGTCGCCAAGAAAACCCGCAAGTTCGCGCAGGTACGCCATTGAAACCGGTCTTCGCAAACCCGCCGAGTGGACGAAAACTAACATGGCCCCCAGGTCAAACGAGCGATTCAGAAGCGCGATGATCGTGTCAAGAAAAGTGCAGACAAGACCCCGAACCAAGAGAAAGCCAAGGGCGATGAGGTCGTCCGAGCGATTGCCCAGGCGCCGTCGAACATGTTCTTCGCCGCTAATACCGCCCTCGGACCGCCGTACCATGTGCTGGTGGATACTAACTTCGTTTCGCACTCGATCCGCGCGAAGACGGATATGCTGAAGTCGATGATGGATCTGTGAGTGGTGGTGTTGTGAGTGTCTGGTTTGGTAGCGGGGCTGATGAATGGTCGGCAGGTTATATGCGAAATGTATTCCGACGTTTACGGATTGTACGATTGCCGAATTGGAGAAGTTGGGTGATAAGTTCCGGTTGGCGTTGAGGGTGGCGAAGGATCCGAGATGGGCCAGGGTGCGGTGTGATCATCCTGGTACTTACGCCGATGACTGTCTCGTGGATCGGGTGAGTGGTTACCACGGCAGAGGATTCGAGATGGCAGGGTTCTAACGGGGTGGTAGATCACCAAACACAGAATCTACGTCGTCGCGACAAACGATAAGGATCTTATTCGCCGGATTCGAAAGATCCCCGGTGTGCCCATTATGAAGGTCGCACGGGCGAAATACGTGATCGAGAGGCTTCCGGATCACTTCGAGTGAGCGTACCAGGATAGGAGGGAGGTCTCGTATTGACACCGATGGAATCCACATCTGATTGGGACGATCGGACAAGGGGGTTCATGACTTGACCCCATTGCTGCGAAATCGGCAGATCCGGATCGGAGGAATCAGTCATCAACCCCATACCCCCGCGGAATCGCTTGGATTCTCCGTGGCAGAGCCGTGTCAGGACGCAGCGACGACATGGGATGTAGCTAGAGCTGATTACGACTTCCATGATAATCATTTATACCATTGGCGTACATGAAGGTGGAGTCGGCATTGCTGAAGATGAGTCAACGCGACGTTTCCCAGAATCTACTCGTAACTTAAAAGAACTCCGCATGCCGTCAACCCACAGGGTCAGCCCTCTGATAATAAACCACCGCAACTACACAAAAACACCATGACCGAGAAAGAAACAATCGTAGTAATCGGGTACCAGCCCATCCCCCACAAAACCCCCCCAGAACCCAACTAACCACCGCAGCGCCGGGGTAATCGGCCTGACAACGGCCCTCCGCCTCCAAACCCACACACACAACCAAACCATCCTCCTCATCGCCCGCGACTTCCCCCACAGCACATCCCTAAACTACGCCTCCCCGTGGGCCGGCGCACACTACCGCCCCGTACCAGGTTCATCCCCACAAGCCCAACGCGAAGAAACCCAAGCCAAAGAAACCTACCAGTACCTCACCCACCTCGCCTCCACCTCCCCCGCCTCGGGCGTAGCCAAAGTAGAAGGAATCGAACACCTGGAAAGCCCGCCAGCAGAATATCTCGACCCCCAACTCATCCGCGAAAGCCACGCGCACCTGGACGGGTTCCGGCTCCTTGAAGCGGACGAATGTCCCGCGGGGGTCAAATGGGGGGCGCGGTATGATTCCTTCGCGATCAATCCGCCCGTGTATTGTGACTATCTGCTGCGGCGGTTTGTGCTAGGGGGTGGGAGGGTGCGGGAGTATACGGTGTTGGATGTTCGGGAGGGGTTCTATTTGGCTGGGAATGTGAGGACGGTGGTTAATTGTTCTGGGATGGGGTTTGGGGATGAGAAGACGTTTATTATTCGGGGTTTGTTTATTGTTTTCTTTCTTTACTGATGCCGTGGCTGAGTTGTTTAGGGCAAACTTGTCTCGTGAGGAATCCTTGTCGCCAGACGGTCACTCGGCAGAATGCGGATGGGTCTTGGTCGTTTTGTATTCCTCGTCCCTTGTCGGGGGGCACCATTATTGGGGGCACGAAGCAGCCGCGGGAGTATGATCCTCATCCGTCGTTGGAGACGAGAGAGAAGTTGTTGGCCAATGCGGCCAAGTGGTTCCCGTTTACGCCGGAGAGTGGGGGGGAGTTTGATGTCATTCGGGATATTGTGGGGAGAAGACCGGCGAGAGAGGGGGGGATGAGGATTGAGGCCGAAACAGTGGGGGAGGGTCGCTGTGTGGTCCATGCTTATGGGGCTGGGGGAAGAGGGTATGAGTTGTCGTGGGGAGTGGCCGGGGATGTGGTGAGGTTGATGACGGGCAACGGGTTGCTGGGAGAGAAGGCGTCATTGTAGATTATAGTATTCAATGGCAGGTCGCATCACTCAAAAAGACAACGCTAGGTTCATCATATCAACTAACGTTCTTTTTACGTACAAAATTGGGCATCACAAATGGTGTCCTTCACTCCGCCACGAATACACGACACGCGATCTATCTCAATCTTGTGTACGCGGCGGTCTTCGATAATCTTTGGCATGAACCCGGATGGCCGGAGTGCACGATCAAAGATGACACGCAAAACGTCACACGTTAACCGCAGCTCTCAGTCGAGGAGACCAATACAAGTGATTACTCGGCAAGACAAGGGACCAAAGATAAGCAACATGGTATCGATCATCCAGGAGATCAACACTGCGGGCCCGGACAAGGCCCGGTTCACCGATTCCAGTGGGGGAGCGCAGCCCGAAAGCCCAAGACTCGGAGTGGCTTGGGGGTATCGCACCGGTTCAGCCTTCAACCTCCTGCGCAATGGGGTCGTCGTTCGAAATCGGTATCGGGAGCCCATGCAGTCTGGCCAGTCGTTCTTCTTCCTTCTGTTCCCGGATCTGCTCCGTCTCCCGTCGGAGGGCATCCAGGTTAAAGGTATCGTCGTCCTCGTCCTCGTCGCCGCTCTCATCCTCGACGCGCCAGTTACCGCTCTCAAACAGCGTTCGTCCAGTGGCTTCCTTGGCCTTGCGGGCTTGTTCTTCCGCTTGCTTCTTGTCCAGACGCTCCTTCTTCCACTTGGCGAATGTTTCCGGATTGACCGGCGTCAGGTTGCCACTGAGCTTGTGTCGTTCGCTTTCGAGCCAGTCTTCCAACGTCAAGGTGTTGAGCGGGGACTTGTCCATCAAGGCCTTCTCAGCCGCGCGCTGCTCCTTCGTCTTCAAGACGAACCTGTTGCAGTCAATGAGTATCATTCAGGAAACTGAAAAATCACAAAGGACAACGCAACATACCCAGGGGGCAAGCTGTGTTTATACTTGCAAGCATCACCACCGTTGGGACAGATCCAGAACCAGCCGTACTTCTGGTTCTCAACAGCCTCGATGAAAAACTTGCAGACCTTATCGGTGGTCGTTTTCGGGTTGCCATGCTTGCTGAGAACGACCTTGCGCAGCTTCTCTTCATCCCACTCATCCATCGTATCCTTCTTCTTGGTCTCCTCCTCCTCCCCCTTCACATCTCGGGAATCGGTGTACAGATCCTTCTTCGCGGCCTTCCGTTCGACATTCGGATCGTGACTGAACTTGCACTTCTTTCCCTTCTCGCAGTTACCCTGCTTAAAGTAGACACACAGGACGGTCTTCGGATCGACGCCGAAGGGCACCTTCTGCACCTGCACCGGCTTGAACAGCTCCGCGGTCTCCTTTCTCGCCTGCTCCGCGGCCTTCTTCTCAGCCTCCCGACGGGCCTTCTCGGCCTCTTTCCGCTTGTCATCGGCGGACTTGTTCGACTTCTCCTGGGTTTTTAATTGCTCGATCTGTCTCTTGGCCTGGGCACCTTTTTTCTGTGGGGAAAAGAAAATTTGTTGTCAGTGGCGATTTCTCTTGGGACGACCGGGGGGAAGACTATGAGATCGACACATCGCTACATACATTTTTCATGCCAAAGGTCTATTCCGACGGAATCACTGTTAGCGAAGTTGATACGCTCACGCGATCGGGAATCACGAACCTTGTCTTCGACCGTGGCCTTCTTCTTCTTCGGCTGATCCTGCTTCTTGGGCGGCATGATGGCGGTGGTTTCCTTCTAATGCACTCTATCGATTGAACGCTAAACGGGACAAGATAAGAATAGATAGCGCGCCTAGTCTGGCGGTGGTGGTTTCGACAGAACCTCCCACAATCGGTCGAAAACCGTCGGTGGGGGCAGGGTGGAGGCTTTGAGAGCCAAAGCCGGATGTCGAAAAGGGATAGAGAAAAATGACAGAAAGAAGACTGGAGAGGAATAAGATCCCTCTCGCGGATAGAATGTATAAGGATGGGAGGGAAACGATTGTGGGTGTTTAGTGATGTTGGTTTTTCGGTGAGTTGAAGAATGTTCGTTAAATGTTTGTCAAAGTAAATGTTCTTCACTTCCTCCACATTTTCGAGTGGGTTTCCCGTCTTGTGGCGGCACCCAAGGATCTTACCCTAGTATCAGTACTCCGTACTACAGCTACTCTACTACTACAACACTTACTATTGATATAGTCACTATCTGTGTACAAATTACTCTAACAGATCTCCAGGGGCCACTGGGTATTTGCATCCTACTACGGAGTATATCTTGGTGATTAGTATACTACTATATCATGCTCTCCCATTTCTATCCAATTGCTCATACTACTATCAGTGGCACTTGCAACCAAACCCTCAAAAAATAAAAATAAAAATAAAATCACACAAGATAAGCATCAAATAAGCGCCCCAAAAAGCACCGGCGACCCCCAAATATACTCCCTCTCATAAATCTCCGGAAAAAGCTGGACGACAAACTGCGCCCAACCAGGGGTAAGATCCTTACTCGCCCTACGATGCTCCCAATAGAGGGGATAATACCCAGAAAACTCCCAATCGACAAGACCAGTGACATGACCCTGGTCATCGACAAGGATATTCTTCGGCACGAGATCCCCATGCGTGAGAACAATCGGATTGTCCACCGCTACTACCGCAGGACACACACCACAGCTCTGCCGAAAGTTGTTAAATTGCGCTTCAGACTCGAACGGCCCACCTTCAACAACCTCTTGCATAGCACTGACGATCCTTGCGGGTCCATTATCCAAACCCCCGATGGAGTCCGCTGTGAACTTACGCAGTTGGGTGATATACTGACATAAATCCTCGGCCACACGGTCTTTCTTGTCTTGACCCATCTCTTCCCAGGCCTTCTCGAGTGTCTGGCCCGCGACGAGGTCCATGGTTATTTTGGTCACTGCATGGTCTTCGTACTGGACGGTGGCTTTACCGTGTTGATCGTAGTGAACGTCGGTGACATGGCCGTTTGAGTATTGGATTTTCCGGACCTTGGGAACGGGGATGGTGGTCTCGTTGTTAATGAAGATGAGGGTTTTCGCTTCGTGGGCTTGGAGGTTGCCGGATTTGATGATCATATTGTCCTTGATACTTACCGTGTGTTGGCCGCGGGAGTATATGATCTCCTCTGCTTCTCGGCGAGTTCAGACGATGCACTGGATACAGAGAGGGCATGCTTACCGTTTTCAGCCATGTTGAGAACAAGAACGATCGATTTGGAAGCCAGTGATGGAACATGATGTTCGGATATGACCAGGTCGAGGACGAGGTCTTATATACAAGTCCAGATAAAGAACTTCGACGCCGGACAAAGAGTTTCAATCGAGAAAGACTTGATGGGGGCCCATGGTGTGGCTTTGGGGATTCCAACATATCTGGAGAGTTCCTTTGAGGGCGTGGGGCAAGAGTTGGTTTCTGCCTTTGTGTAGCTTGCTCTATCGGTGCACCTATGTCCATGTCCATGTGCGTACATTATCGTTTTCTCTCTAGAGCCCAATGCCTGCGTTGACGGTTCGTCTGGCTTCTTCAAGGATACATCCGACGTTCTATTCCCCCGGGGGTTGGCTCACTATCGGAGTGTCATTTTCCTTGGTATAAAGACGGAAATAGTGTTGGTTTCGCTGGGGTTTCACCGACCAACAAGCTCACGCTCCCTTGTGTGGTCGGCGGTTTCTCTTGATGATTTTTATAGAACATAGAGAAGACACGGGCACACTGGAAGCCAAGGACATGGAAAGAGGAGGTATTGTCACGGATGCTTTATTTGCTGACCTGGGGGGTTGGCTTGCGTCAGAACGGAGAATGAGATCTACGTGGAACCACGGGTATTGTTTGCGGCACGGTGGACATGTGTGATAGGTCCCTTACGGAAGTGCCGGTGTTACGGGTCTGTCTATAGTAGGACTCGGGTCCTGAATGGATTGAACAGCCATGGTGATAACAACGAAAGGGCTTTGTGATGTTCCAGGACATATAGCTAAGATCGGACCAATCGGAATAAGGAATCCATCCAACACACCAACCGAGTAAGAGGCGCAGATGATGAAGGGAATATCCATATGAAAGGAGCTGGACGCATCCAGATTCGAGCGTTTAAGCGACCATGTCCGGTGAATACTTTGAAAGAGAGGAATTCATTACATCAACGATGTCTCACATGGGAACAAAAGGATCGATGGGATCAATTATCCATCATCTCATTCTCTTTGATATCCGTAGTAAGTCTCCCGTAACTCAGACGACTATCTTCACCCCGACGCCAACCCGTCACATTGGAAAACCGAGCGCAACTGCAAGAAGAAAAGTGGATCTCATAGGATTCATTGTTTGTTATTTTTAATTCATCACCGGTGTCATGAACCAAGCCAGTTTCAAATGTTTTTAATCTTATAATTAAGCGACCTCTTGGATCTTGGAGGACTGAGCGGGCTCCCCAGCGTTGTTCTCAACCTCCTCAAGCTCGGGCATATCCTCGTCGTCCTGGAGTCACCGGTCAGTATTCCCAGTTGTGCGTTGTACGATGTGGAACACATTCACTGCGGGGTGGGTAGCAAACATACCGAGTCGCCCTCCGCCTCAGCGGCACCGGCGTCGGCGCCGCCCATTCCCTCAAGGCCTGCACCGAGCTTCGAGAAGTCAATGTTTCCAAGACCGCCGCCCTCGCCGCCGAGGCCTTCGAATCCGCCAAAGTTGTTCGCATAGTCATCTTCAGCAGCCTCGTCCTGCTCGTCCTCATCGACCCACTGCGCCATTGTCAGCACCGTACACCCTTGTCCGGCAGGGTCGCACTCCATACCTTATCGAAGTCGGTCTTGAGGAAGTGAATCTTTTGCGTGGTCTTCAGAAGACGGGGCCAGAATTCCTCCTTGAGCTCCTTCTTGCGCAGAACCAGCTCAACCTCGCGGTCGCTGTGGTTCACCTTGGAGTTCTCGGGGTCGATCTCGGCGTACAGATCCAGAGAGACCTCGTAACGAACGCCCTTCTTCGAATCACCGGCGAATTTGACATTGGTCGGGGTTATGGTGAGGGTGGCTTCTTTGCGAGCTACATCGGGGGCCTTGATGTTCACGTAAAGGTAGTTGCGCTCCGCATCGGAGCCAGATGAGCGCTGAGCCCATGTGACTACATCGATTCATGTTAGCGAATAATGAGACCACCAGGAAACCATACTATAAATATATATAGAGATAGAGATAGAGATAGAGATATAATCCAAGAATGGCAATTTTTTTTTTATCATTTCCTTTTTGTTCTCTCATGCAGTTGAGAAAGGCAGATCAAGGAAGCAGGATGGGGAGGTGATATTATTCTTGTTGACTGAACTTGTAGCAAAGCGGGGAAAGGATAGGGAGAGAAGCTGCCGAATTACATACCTTCAGGGTGGGCCTTGGGAAGTTCAGGCATTCTGATATTTGAATATGAAGATAGATGTTTCACCGGAAGGGGATTCCTGGAGGTTCAGGAGTGATGATAAGAGGGGGTATCAGAGAGTGATATGGAGGTTTAGTGGGAAGCTGAGGAAGAGATCGAGTTCTTTGGTGAAGGAATTCATTGACTACTAGTACTAATTCTACCGTAGCTGCTGATGATCCGCTCTAGAAAGTACTGGAACTCTCACGCTGCTTGCCCACTGTTTGCCCTGTTTGCGGACTATTGCATGCCTGAGGGTGGAGGTATGGTACCGGTAACACTGCTTTCAATACGGAGTACGGCTGCTGACTGAGCAGGACCTGGAATCCTCGTGGATTGTCCCCTGGCACAATGATTTCCCTTCGCGGATCATTTAGTAGCCAACAATGCCATTTGCAATCACAAGGCAGGTCGGTCAAACCCGCAGTGCGATTTGATGCGGTTCAATGTACGGAGTGAACGGTGTCACAACCTCTTGGGATTGATCCACAGCTATCCACCACATCACCGAGGAAACGGTCTGCTGCAAAGGCCTACCTCGAGAACCCCACCTATTACGACGGTCTAGTCCCTGGATATCAGATACCTCCTGGGCTTTGCGTGTACGTCTTTGATCTCTTGAGATCAATTTATATATCTGCATCGATCTCACTAGCTACCGCTGTTTTTTATTTTATTTTATCTTTTCTTCAGTATCCTCGAACCTCAACAAGGAAATATTGAAGGATCAGAGCGTAAGCCTGATTCACCATGGAGACTTTAAAAGCAGTCTTTTTCGGCCCTGATCCCCAGGCACAGGTATGCCTGACTCCATGATTACCCTTGTTTGCCATCCTGACAGAATCCGGTGCACAGATGAGAAAATGCAATGCCCTCATCCGCGCCAACACTCGTCAATTAGACCGGGATATCTCACAGCTCAAGACACTCGAGAACAAAACACGACAATTTATTGTAAATGCCTCCCGCCGAGCCCAGCGCAACCCAGCACAGGCGAAGCAAGCCACTCAGGAGGCCAAGACCTTTGCTCGCGAGCTGGTTCGGATCCGGAAACAGTCCACCCGTCTGCACACCAGCCGAGCCCAACTGCAGAGCGTCCAGATGCAGGTCAACGAAGCATTTTCCGTACGAAAGATCCAAGGCAGTTTGAAGAAGTCGACGGGGATCATGAAAGATGTCAATACACTGGTTCGACTACCGGAGTTGAACGCCACGATGCGTCAACTGTCCACCGAGCTGGTACGGGCCGGGATTATTGAGGAAATGGTGGACGATGCAATACCAAACAATGAGCTGCTGGAGAATGAAGAGGACGAAGCGGAGGAGGAGGTCGATAAGGTCTTGCAGGAGATCTTACAGGGAAAGCTGGCGCAGGTCGACACGGTCAAACCCGAGGAGCCACTCGAAGAGGCTCCCACCGCCGAAGCACCATTCGAAGATCAAGAGGCCGCTCTGGAACAAATGAGAGGACGACTCGAAGCGTTGAAGAGCTGATGCTTCGAAATACTCATGGACGTCTACGTATGCCTATATTTTGATGTGATGAGCGACCACGATATGCTGTGGAAGCATTGATCTTTTATTGATATTCAATAAGGCGTTCGGCCGGGTGGAGCACTAGGGATTGTTTCTGTCCATTTTCATATGATTGTTTGTCTACTTTAGAGGCTACCGAGTATCAGCCTTGTTTTCCTTGTCCTATCTTCTCTATCCGACAAATCGTAAATATCATGATTGGAATGACAGACGACTATTCAATACGGTTGAATGTACGGAGTACTGGGATTGTGTTGGTATTGTAACTGGTAACGTCATGGTCGGTAAATCCCAAAGCGGACTAGCGACCGACTCAGCCTCTTTTCGAGTTTCTCTCGTTTGTCTTGTCCCGTCGACTGCGAACTTCGCCCTTCGAACTTCCACCTTCCTGACTCTCTCTCCTTTTCATCATCTCACACATCGCGCCTTTCATCACGAGGTGTATGCTCATATTTACTACAACTTTCGCCCTTTGACCATTTACTCTTTACTCAATAGCTACGGCTCCCGGATCGAGTGTCTTTAAATCAGACCTCTTCCTGCCCCTGTCTTGCGGTCCTCTGCGGTAGCGCACCGATTGAGTCGATCGAACTGCTTTGAATCCATTTAAGGGTCGCTAGTATCGTCCATCTCATTTCCTTGTACGCCTAACAATATGTCTGGAAAGTTGGACAAGTCTCTCGACGAGATTCTCGTCAACCGTCGTCAGGGCGCTCGTCGCCGCAACCGTCGTTCAACCCAGTCGAAGGCTGCCCCCGCCGCTGTTGGAGGCGTCAAGAAGAGCACCAAGGTGGCGAAGCCCGCCGGCAAGGCAGTCCAAGCTGGACATCCGGCGTCAACTGAGAGCAAAATCATGGTCAGCGGCTTGGTAAGTCTCCTTCGTTACGTAATCCTTTCCACAAAACTCCTGGCTAACATCCGCAGCCTTCCGATGTGAATGAGGCCAATATCAAGGTATGTTGATTGAGAGGCCTTCGCCTTGGGTTTCTATCGCCATGTCTTTCTTTTTCGAGACCTTCGAGGCGCACCGGCTCCTACACGCGTTCCGACCCTTGTCACCACGTCCTCACATCTTCGCGACTGTTTTTGGTCGCGTGCACGAGGCAGCGCGCTCCTTCGAGCCATGTTCGCGCGCTATCTGAAATCTAGCGCTCTGCGAGTGAGCCGAAGTCGAGTCCTGCCCACTGTCTTGCGCAAGCGTATCTGAGTTGAGCGGATCGCCTAGTCATCCGCTCGCGAGAACGCGGCAGGCTGTGCCATGGATGGTAGTTGAAACACACCGTTCTGATTTCATCTCGCTTGACCACACCGTTTATCATTTGCATCTCGGGTGTCGGGCATCAGCGAGCGCACCAGCAGACCAGTAGTGCAGCAGTATATACAGCAAGCGATCTACTCTGTCGTATCTTTCCCGTCGTCCCCAACTAAGAGTGCCATGTTATATGGGCAGGAAGCACCTCTGTTGTGATAAGGGTGATATCAGTTTGGCCTTGCTTCACCATGAAATGGGATAACCTGTGGGTGTCTGGGGGAGCATGTAAAGCCTTGACCGCATATGGATGATCAAATCTGAACTTCGCCAGTACTGGATAGATGGATATGGTGTCGGGTAGCTCCGACTTCATGGAAGTGCATTGGTCTTGGGTACCGGTCGAGGGGGATTCGTGATGGCAAATACGAGAGGGCATTCAGTACTTGGGAAAGATTGACGACCATATTGAAGCAGGTTTACGAGTCCTGTGCGCGGGTTCGGGCTGTGAACACAAAGCCCGTTGTTTCGAACACTTGAGAGTCTTACTAACTGCCGCTGTGTGCTCGCTGATGCTCTTGCTGTGGAGTTTCGGCCAACTTACGCGTCGTTTTTCGAGATTTTGTCCATGCCGGCGTTCGCAAAACTATGACTAAATTTCATGAGCACACGTGCTAATGATGTATGCTGGCTATAGGAATATTTCTCTAAATCCGCAGGCCCCGTCAAGCGAGTTATGCTCACTTACAACCAAAATGGCACTAGCCGCGGCATCGCGTCAATTGTCTTCAGCAAACCCGACACGGCTGCCAAGGCTGCCAAGGATCTGAACGGACTGCTTGTTGATGGGCGCCCCATGAAGGTAAGGGTCATGCCTCGATTCGGAGCCTATCAATTGCTCGTGTCTAACGTTGAGTAGATCGAGGTTGTCGTTGATGCCTCCCATGCTCCCGACGTTCCCGCCCCCAAGCCCCTTGGCGAGCGTGTCGCGTACGTCCATCCTCCCGGAAGTATTGAAGGACCCTGTTAACTTGAAAACAGACAAACCAAGTCCCAGCCCAAGCCAGCCACCGCCAGCAAAACCGCTGACAGTGCTCGTGGTCGCGGTCGCCGTGGTGGCCGCCGTGGACCCAAGTCGAACCGTCCCAAGCCCAAGACCGTGGAGGAGCTTGACGCCGAGATGGTGGACTACTTCTCGAACGAAAATGGGGGTCCCGCCGAGGGCAATGCTCCAGTGAACGGGGCGGTCCAGCAGCCGGCCAATGGTGGAGAGGATCTCGGAATGGCCGAGATTTCGGTAGGCTGCCCTTGTCTCGGGCGTATTCGATGACTGCTAACATCGACCTAACAGTAAATGTATTGTGATACCTTCAATTCAACTGCAGAGGCCGGTTACTTCTGCCAAGCCTGATTTGCTTCTCGTCTGTAGCTACGGGCTTGTTACTCGGATTTGTCTTTCGGTTCTTGGTTTTCCCTCGTTCGCGCCTTATTTTCCTACTGTGTTTTTTTAATGTCTCTTCTGCTGTTTGACTCGTTGACGGGAAATGGAGGAAGACTTGTATGTATTTAATAAACGGATTGTCGCAATGAATCCCGTTGTGCAAAGATTGCATGTTCCGGCTGAGATTCCACCTCACCATCCCTTCCAATGGGGATGTCGAAGCAGATTACTGCTGCCTCAAATACCGCTGTTCGTCTCACCTTGATGCCATTGTCGTGAATTCTGCTGGCTGGATTGGAGCCGATATCCTGAGTAGCTCCAACACCGAGTGGAAATTTCGGACAGTTCGGAGTATTTCAACAGAACCATATCACTGAGGTTCAAGGTCGGGTTAATTAAACAGCACTATAATGATAACATTATCCGTGAAACTGCTATCAATTGAGCTGACGCAACTACTACTACTCCGTACGGAGTACAGTGTGTGGTATTTGAAATTTGGAACACCCCTAGGAGGGGCCCGTGCACCTGTCCTACCGCCGTCAGCTTCTTATACAGGTAGCTAAGGAGGCCTGGTAGGCTATAGAATAGCAGGTTCATGTATGCCTTTCCTAGACCATGCCTCACCGTGTAAAGGCTGTCATTGAGGCCCGTGGCTGGTATACGAAGTACCAGATTATGAATTCATGAAGTTTGCGCCTGGCAGAATAGGCCTAATTTAGTAGGCGGTCCCTATATCGGCCTAGATTTCAATTGCTCCCCACTGTACGGAGTACACCTTTACCCTAAGAGAACCGGAGCCCACTATGACGGTCTTTGCACAAATTATGTTGGCACCAGCAGTTGAGGTAAGCTGTGAGATATTCCAGGCTTTGTTCACTTGCAGTCACAGTGCATACTCATATTTCCGTTGAGATAGTATGATAAAGGCATCAAATCCGCATTGTTGTCAGATCGTGTACGCGGTCAACTCAGTCAATTCCAAATTGTATTGTCAATCCTTCCACGTACGTATCCTTCTATATTTGGCCACTGAAACAGACACAGTATACCATGGTATCGCTGATTGGCTCCAAGAGCTGCTCATGTGTTAAGAACAGAGGATCTTAAAGTCCTTTGATTTAGGTTTGTTGCAGCTCAGCCCAACTTGGCATGTAACCTCACCTCGTGATACTCAAAATCTCAACTGCCTCAAAGAGCGGACATTCGATCTCAGGGAATCCGAGTTGAATGCGAACAAGCGTTGCATGATGGCTGTAAGTCTCCCACGGTGGCATGAAGCCGGTAGCGGTCTGACTGACGGTCACTCAGGTGCTCGAAATATCGAACCCTGCGCCTGAACGACATCCAGAAGAAGCACCAGAATGCCACCATTGCGGCTGTCCCGCCACCCGATTCATTACCGGACCATGGAACCCCAACGGAAACGCCGGCCGTCCTTACTACAAGTGCTGCGGCCGATTTATCTGCTTTGCGGATGACCGCGGCGTTGACCCATCCAATCCGTTATGTTATTGTGGCATTCCCAGCCGACGACAAGTCGCCGGTGTTCAGAGGGTGATTCCCAGAGGCTTACACTTTGTCTGTCGGAGTGGAGAGTGTGGCTTTTATAGCCCGTTGCAAGACCTTGACGGTTGTTACGTTGTATTGCCTTTGGGCGATCATTTGCAGCACTGGATAAAGCTTAAATACATTTAACCTATTCGAAGCAACTGACTGTCCATGAGCACTGAGATGAGAGTGCACACCCGATCCTATGCCCTTCAACTAACTAGATGCCCTGATGTCGACATAGCCTATGCCTACATCTGAGCACTCGCCGTAAAGACGAGATATCGTCTGTCACGTCCCTAAGACACCAGCGCACCAAGATCGAGACCCTGGGGTAATCCATCGAGTACTCAATAAACCCCAGCTCCTGGACTTCGGGACATGTTGCACGAAACGCCTTTGTCCGCTCGACCGTTCAGGGATAGGAAACGTGCCCGGCTTGCCCTATTCAACAATGACCCCGTGAAACCACCAGTGGATATCCAAGTCCACGGCACCGTTACCTACCAGATCCAGATATCCTACCAGGTACCGATCCCCATCCCAACAATCAACCTCACAGCTCCCAAAGCCAAAAAGCCCCAGACAAAGCAACCGCACCAAGATAAAGCCAACCCCAGGCAGAAGCTACATAATCTATACCAGAAGAATTAAATGCCTGACAACGTCGCGCGTAAAAACAAGAACCCTCCAAAGATATAAACCCACCACCCTCCCAGCCCCCTAACATCAAACTCCCAAAAACAACAACACAAAATGCTCCCCCACCTCCTCCTCCTCCTCCTCCCCTTCCTCCCCCCATCAAACACCCAAGGCCTCCGCATGTTCACGCACAAAGCCCAACTCCAAAAAGACTGCACCGACCTCACCATCCACCAAGAACCAATCAACACCGAAGACTGGACCGAGCGCATGCTCGAGACCTTCGACACACTCCCCGAGCAACACCTGCGCGCCCGATGTCGCGATAACAGAGGCGATATGCAATTCACGCAACTGGATCTGAACAACTGTCTGGGGTGGGATGCAGACAGGGGGGGGGGGTTTGTGGCGCGGGCGGGGTGAGTTTTCTTTTCCTTGGTTCTTCACCTTAGGTTTTCCTTCTGGAAACACTATACTAACCGGAGACAGTGGGAATGGGATGTGGCATGGGGGGTGTTGGGGTTGCAGGTATATGTTGGAGTTAGTGAGGGGAGCGGATTTGAGTTGTTGGTGTAAGAATGTGCGGGAGAGTGAGAAGGAGAGGGGGGTTGCTGGTCGGAGGAGTTTTAATCTTGGTAGGTTTTTTGGTTTGTGGGTTGGGTGTTTGCTGATTTCGGTGTCTTGTAGAGGGGGTTATTCGGGCTGAGGATGGACGGTTGAAGTGTCATCATATTCTTGGGGTTGGGGGGCGGGTGGTTGAGGATTCGGATTGATGGGTGAGTGTTTAGTTGCTGGAATTGATGTCTGTATTATGGATATGGGATTCAATTGACATCTTCAGACAGGGTTAGTAGAATGCGGGATATGGGAACCCTGCCAGTGTGGTGATCACTATAGAAGTAGATGCTACTCCGTATAGGGCTGTCTTTTATATGGTATCCTCCGTACGGATATAAATCTGTATTTTAGGAAAAGGAGAACTGCAAAAAATAAGTTTCACCCAATTAGGAAAGAGGGGTACGGGAGACAAACGCCGGCTCAATAAAGATCGACAGTCTTTGTCTACAATATGAAACGTACGGTAAAACAAAATACAACGCCAGTTCATCAGGGGAAGTCGTAGACACTCGTGGGTATAGAATATGGCAAGAAAGAAAAGTAAAGATAAAGATAAAAGGAAATCAGAGCAATCATCCCGCCAAGAGACCCGTAAACAGTCCACTAGAGCGTAAGCAGACCAGATAATGTCTCCCGACCGGGTCTTCGCTCATAACCAGATGAACTTTTCTGGTACACAGGAACGAGTCAGCGGGGGGTGAAAGCACGAGGACTCAGGGGGGCTTTACGCGTTGGTCTTCTCGTGCGGAAGCGGGCATAATGATCGACGGCCAGGGTAGCGTGGTAGCTGATCAGAAACGGGAGAGAGAAGAGGAAGGCGAAGACCAGGACCTGGCGAATGAGTCGTGGAGGAACCAAGGTCGAGGCCTCGAACAGGAACAGGGACAGGACGAAGGTCGACACAAAGACTAGGGTGGATTTCATTGTCCCGATCGAAGGGTCGACGAAGAGTGTCTCTTCGGTGATGGTGAATCCGCGGGAGGGATGGAAAGGGAAAACATCAGCCTTACTACCAGGATTACTGAAATGAGAGGATGAGTTGTTAAAGCCGTCGGAGGTGGTGATGGAGACGAATGAGGGTTTGTTCCGCGAGTTGGCCCCATTTAAATACGCATAGTAAGCACTAAAGCCACGCCCGTGCCCTACTCCGTACAGAAGACAGGAGTCGATGTACTCCGTATGTCTAGCCATTCTCCCAGTCAAGGCCTTCGTGGATTCTCTCTGCGGATTCCGGTAGGAATGCAATAACCGACTTTCATAATGAAAGGGAAACGAGCGAACAGAGAGTGCATGGAATCCTCCAGTTATGCAAAGAAAATCAACCCTATCCTACCCCCAGAACGACTATCAAAAGCACCATCCCCCAAAGACACAACCCCAGACCCCCTGCCCGGCCCACTCTCCCTCGGTTTCGAGCACATCCATCCCGAAGCATTTACACCATGATGATAGAGACAGTCCAGGGTACTCTGTCTCGTCTCCTTGGTCAGGTTGCAGTAGACCCAGCATGGGTATTGGAGCCGTACGGGACGACGGATGCCTGGCAACAGGAGCTCAGGAGATCGGTTGTGTTAGTGATGTTTTGGTAGCGGGGGAGGGCGCAGTAATTGTCGTAGGGGAGGGTTTCGGTGGAGATGAATTCGTTAAGGCATTGGGTTGGGATTGGGGGTTTCATTTTGGGCGGTTTGGATTGGGATTTGGAAAGCGGAAGGGGGAAGTGAAAGGGGTCAGGATGGAGATTGGATTTTATAAGACTTGACTGAGAGACAAGGAATACGCTTGCTGCCAAGTATATTCAGAAGTACAGAGGCGGAACTGGGCAGTTGAACAAACAGGTAGCTATGCCCTAACTGAGCCAAGGCTGAGAGGCTCAGGCTGAGGTACGATATTCGTAGATACTAAGATATATATTACATGCCTGAAGATTAGTATTAGTTAGACATCCTTTCTAAATACTTGGCCTAAATGGTTATTTGCAATAGAATTCTTTGACAACCCTGGCCACCATGAACCCCTTCGTTTGATGACCGGCGTCCCCAATCCACATGGAGGTTATCAGAACCGCCGATCCCGTCTCCTGTCATTGTCTAAAAACATGACCACCTTCGCAAGAGTGCACTAATCCTGCCGGGGATGTGGGAAACGGAGTGGAGCTGCAGTTGGGCAACAATATGGGTTATACAGCACTGCTTCATGAAACCATCATATGGCGGTCATGAGGCCGTGAATGCCAACTACACGGGACACAAAGAGAAACAGGTTGTAAGGGAATATGAGTGGACAGACTGTTGACGTTCCACACATTATCTGCTATCCTTTCTGGCTCAGGACATCCATCGTTGACAATGCTTTGTCTCCACTACTCAATAGTCAAGAATGAATGTAACCGGGGAACACGGCCAGTGAGCCACCTGTGTAACTGTGCCCGCCATTCTTAGGACAGGATGTCCAGAATGAAGCGTGTGGGGGTTTCGAGATTGGACTGGCCAGATTCACCAGTTCGCCTGCCAGACTTGAACACAATTCTACATTGGGAGTTTCTCTGCGATTGCAAATTGGACTATGTCGGAAAGAGAACGACAAGGAGTTGGTTGTACCACTGATCAATACTCATTAGAGAGAAGGATGGACATCACAAGACACATCGCGGCACCAGGAAGGGAACGTTGCATTGGAATGAAGTTGGGCGACAGGAAGGGCATCAAAAACTACGCAACGCAGTAAGCATGAGCAACCCAATCAGCATCAAAAGTGTATAAGAATAAACGAACAACCAATCCCATATTCTATTGCTGGTACAGGGTGGAACCACAAGGTATTCCTGGTGGTGTTCCTCACAACATGAGCAAATAAATGCGGAGTGTGTTGATTCGCATACTATGATATGTCATCCGACAGATGATGCACAGAAGACATGGCCCCGTAGGCAATCGGAGTCATTGGAATATATCGGGTGGATGGTGGTAATTCTTCCACAGTTGTCCTGTCTCCTCGATTGAACAGAGAGTTAATTATGAAACGAGACAGTGAGACACTTGGAACACGTTGCCAGATGGGCATCTTCTCAGGTGAATGCGCAGTATATGGTTCGTCGAAAGGAACAGGTTCAATTGAGCGTTCAAGACCACTGCTGTACTACACCAAAGGGTGGCCCGATATTGAGCGCCAACGTCTGCCTGTTAGCGTACCCATGGCTGGTCTAGAGCGTGCGCAACGAGTAAGAGGATTGGGCCACGCTCGAGTCGGAGCAAGTGACATTTCACCCACTCGCCCAGATCCAAGTGGACCGGTGACATATAAAGTGGGGTGCTGAACGTCTCAAGCTTCTAGAGCTTCAAAAATCATATCGGATCTCAGTTGGCCCTAGTTGGGCAAACCTCATAAAATGTCGAAGCTGACTCGCCTTTGTCGCGAAGATATCAAGGTCGCAATCATTTGCGCTCTTTCCTTGGAGGCAGTAGCGGTAAAGCAACTGTTTGAATGGAGGTATAAGGAAAAAGACTGCGCTGGATTTCGCAAGATGCCTAACGACCCAAATGCCTATACGTTAGGACGGATTGGGGACTACGATGTCGTTCTCGTCCACATGTCTGGACCTGGGAAAGCGGCCGCTTCCACTTTGTCCAGTCACATGAGGCACAGCTTTCCTGAAGTTGAACTGGCCATTCTGGTTGGGATATGTGGAGGTGTCCCATGCAAGCCGATCTCCGACTATAGGGAGGAGAGAAGAGAGATCTTTTTGGGTGACGTGATCATTGGAACTGGTATTATCCAGTATGACTACGGAAGGCGTATCGGGGATCGATTCATTCGAAAGGATGGAAATAAGGATGAGTTGGGGAGGGCCAATTTGGCTATCCGATCCTTTACGACCAAGCTCCTTTCGGAGCAGAAGGACTTGAGGAAGGAAATACCCAAGTATCTCGGACGTATTCTTCAAAAACTCGACTTATCATCCCCAGAGCCCGGTGACGATCAACTGATTGATCCGGGCTATGAACATCAAACTGACAACTGCCTGTGCACTGTGGGTGATCCGCAGGTAATCTGTCGTCGTCGGGACGACAGTTGCAAAGTGTTGGAACCGTATGTGCACTTCGGTCTGATCGCTTCCGCAGACACTGTCATGATGTCGGCCCGGTGTCGAGATGAGATCGCAGAGAGAGACAAGGTTATCGGATTTGAAATGGAAGGGGCGGGTATCTGGGATAATATTCCTCTATTCGTGATGAAAGGAGTGTGTGACTATGCGGATAGCCACAAACGCAAAGATTGGCAGATGTTTGCAGCAGCCAGTGCTGCGTCCTGTATGAGGGCTGTTTTGGAGGAAAGCCCAGTCTCCATTACGCCGTCCACGAAGGGTATGTACATACATAGATAAGAACCACTCTCTAGTCTCTTAAGTTAACTATGCGCTAAGAGAATAAACGTGAACTCTGCAGACGAAATATCCTCGGAAGAAAGGGACGCTCTGGAGTCATTGAACTTCCCAGAGGCCAAGTATCGTCAGCAGGAAATAGTGGAGGCCGAGGTAGACACCTGTACATGGGTGTTCGCGCGGGAAGAGTATCTATCCTGGATGGACGATGAGGAGTTAAAGCATCACAAAGGCTTTCTCTGGATCAAGGGCAAGCCCGGCGCGGGAAAGTCCACCCTGATGAAGCACGTACTCACGAATGCAGAGAGGCTGAACATATCTACTATCATCGTCTCATTCTTTTTCCACGCGCAAGGGGTGGCCTTGGAGAAATCTTCCATTGGCATGTACCGGTCACTATTGTATCAGCTTCTCAGATCTACAATGACTCCTGTTCAAATCAGAGACACATTTTTCAGTACTGTGCGGATGAAGCAGAAGCAGCAGGATGACAAGAGTGAAATTATATGGACTGAAAGAGAGTTGAAGAACGAGGTTTTGACCGCAATCCGGGCCCTGGCCGGCCATCGGGTACTTTTCCTCATTGATGCTCTTGATGAATGTCGTGGGGGTGGGGATACTCCTGCAAATATAATCAAGTTCCTTCACGAGATCAGCAAGACTGCTGCTAGTAAAGGGGAAATCAACCTAAGAATTTGTTTAGCAAGCCGGCACTATCAATATATCGATGTGGGGTCAGGAAAGTGGTTGGTTCTAGAGGATGCGAAGCAGCACCAGAAGGACATGGAGAACTATGTGAAAGAGACACTGAGATGTGAAGACGAAACGATCAGAAAAGACATCTGTAAACGATCAGCAGGTGTGTTTCTCTGGGTCACACTGGTGGTCCAGAGCCTGAATGCGGCTTTTGACAGAGGCAACGTCGAGGCGGTGCGCACCAAACTCAGAGAAACGCCGAACGGGCTGAATAATCTCTTTAGAGACATTCTGAACCGAGACCGTGAAGGTCGGGGCCTTCTGATCTTCTGTCTTGTCCTAGTATTGTTCTCATGCCGCCCTTTGACAAGAGAAGAGCTATATTTTGCGTTGTGCTTCTGGGAGTCTTCGGTGGTGAATCGGGAACCAATACACACGGTTTCCGTTTTTGATAGATATATCCTCGATGTTTCAAAGGGGCTCGTTGAGATCACCGGTTCAAACCAACGTACAGTTCGCTTTATTCATGAGTCAGTTCGAGATTTCCTGCTCGACGGGGGTCTCGACGAGCTCGAACGTACCCCTCGTCGTCCCTTGGATACCCTGAAAGGGCGCTGGCATAGTACTCTAGCAAAGCTCTGCTTCAGGTATTTCAGTACGGGTCAGTTCGACCATCTAGATTTTACTTTGAGATGGCACAATGAATTTCCTTCTTTGCGGGAGAAAAGTGGGAAAGGCAATCCCCCATTTTTCAGCTACGCGATCCGCCATCTCCTGGTCCACAGCAATACAGCCCAGCGATACGGCTTCGACCAGGATAACCTTTTCAAAGAAACTGTCAACAGGTTTGCTAAATTCAGAGAGTTTTACAACTTCACTGAGGTGAGTGAGAAAAATCGGTATAAGGACGAGAGCATTTTATACTTCCTTGCAGATAAGCATCTAAGCGACCTAGTCAGCTTAGCAATCCGGAACGGATCACACGGCTGGGAGAAGTCTGGGAAACTTGGCTGTCCGATGGGCACTGCAGTATATAATGATTTCCGACGTACTATACGTGCTATACTGGGATGCACACTGGATCCTCCAAAGGGCAGGGGTACCCTCGAAGAACCCGAGGCGGTTGAAGGTATGAAGCAGTTTCTGGATAAGGCCCCCAGCGATCTATTTAAAATGGAGGGGACAGAATTCGAGGGGACAGAATACGAGGGGCCAACCTTTCTGTTAAAACTTGCCATTGAACGAGGCCAGTTGTGGACTGTGGCCGTCCTATGGAAGACGGGAATGATTGACTTTAACCAACCGTCAATCAACGGATACACGCCGCTAGCCCGAGCAATTCAAGTGGAGGTCCCCCGCGTGGTAGAATACCTCCTGGGAGCTCGAAGCCATGACTTCAGGTTGGATGTCAATATCAAGACGAAGGACGGAGATCCGCCACTGAAGCTTGCTATCAAAACCTATTACGTCGCGTCGGAGGTGACAAATATGCTGCTTCTATGCGATAGGCTAGATCATTCTTGTCTGGACGGAGAAGCACAAAATGCTTTCCATTGGGCCGTATACCATAATCAGCCCACGTTACTGGGACGCTTGATCCAGCTGAAATTGAATATCAACCATCGAGACATGAGGGGGCGGAGCGCTCTTTTTTATGCAGTGGAACGGTGCAATGTTGAGGCGATACAGGTTCTGCTTGCGTTAGAAATGGTTGAAGTGAACTCAAGGGATACCAATGGGATGACACCATTGTCTTGGGCACTAGCCCGTTCAGAGAAGAAAAGACAGGAATCACTAGAATTGTTGCTGAGATGCAACAAAGTCGACGTTAATGCGTCTGATCCCTACCGAAGAACGCCACTCATGTGGGCTCTCGATAGTAACAACGAAGCAGCAATTGACTTACTGCTATCCAACAAAGTTACAGACATCAGCTGCGACGGCTGCCGCCCTGAAACGCCCCTCATAATCGCCGTAAAAAATGCCCAATCACACCTTGTGAAGAAGATACTGCAGAGTGGTACTAGACGAGTAAATGTCAATTGCCAGGATATCAACGGCCGCACTGCTCTGTCTTGGGCCTTCGGCCCATGGTACCCTGGCCGCGATGAAACAGTAGCGATCAACCCACGCCGTTTTGATACTAGCATTGCCAAGTTACTCCTTGACTCAAATGCTGATATCCGTATGACTGATCATTTCGGCCACACACCACTGTGGTGGAGTAAATCCTACGACATCATATTAGCGAAAGGGACCCCAGTCTGGGAGGTTGAAGACCCTCATAGGTCTCTCTTTCCAAACATTGTTTTAGACTCGTATAAGGATTTGATTTCCCAAGACCTTCCCAGAGATGACGAATCGTGGAGGCGTGAAATCCTTAACATGTGGTATCGTTGGAACAGGCCGAGGCGAGATCCTTCTACGATGAAATGGAGGAATATCCCGCTGATATTCTTAATCGAGACTGGTCAGAGCATAGAAGATATGTCTGAATGATCGAATTCATCATCAATCACAGAAAGTCATAACGACCACATAAAAGCCTAAAACCAAGCCAAAACAGCGTCCAAAACACCATCAAACCCTGAGCATCCACTCCCGCTGCCATTGACCGTTGTACCTTTGCCGACTCTCCTCCCAGCTTCGGAAACTGCATATTCATTGAATTATTCCCATATCCCAGGGTGGGAGTCCACCAAGGCACACGACCCGTATTCAAGATATCCGAATGGAGAGGGTCGATCTTCCCCTGGAATTCAATCGATGCTTTCCCGTAAAAGATGGATGTATGATCAGACAAGGAGAACCAACCGTTGTAGGAGAAACTGGCAGATTGACTATCGAATATCATGTTGACCGTCGGATCGGTGATGGGAATGTTTGCAGGGTTGGAGGGGGTGCTGTTCAGGAAATGGAAGTTCCACGAGGTCTCGGCGGCGTCCTGGCAGGAACGCATTTTCATGGTGATGTCCTTGGCGCCGTATCCGATGTAGTTGGATGATCCGGTTATGTGGTAGGGTGGGCTGTCATTCGTGAGGGAGAGGTTGAAGTAGGGTCGGTATATCGCATATCTGTAACCTGCGGGTTGGAGTCTAGGCGGGAGGTATTTTGGTCAGAAGGTTGACGGGGGGAGAGGAATGATGGACCGGTACAAGGGGTTATGGAAGATGTACTGAAGTGATTGGAATTCCCATCTCAAGGATTTCGTCTCTTCTCCTTTCACTGAGCTGTAGACGAAGTCGAAGTCTGTCAATGCTGATCGGAGAGCAACTCGCACTGGGTTATGGCCGCCGTCATCGTTGGATGTGGCTGTGACGGCTAGGATGGACTCAGATTTGAAGGATATGGTTCTATTTTGCAACGCAGGACACACGGTGCCACCGCGGTTGTCCACGAGGGGTTGCAGATTGAACGTTGTTGTGCCGTTGTAGTATCTGTGATCCTTTGATCAGTACGTATATACGCAATAGAGGAGTGGATTTCTCACGATCCAAGCCATGAGTAAAGGAAATATGGCAGGCCCGTTAAACTCGTCAGACGCTCGTTGGATCCTGGACCAGGACTGGGAGGATCTCGATTCCCAAAGCCCAAGACTATCCACGGTGGTCGCCACGGATACAACAGGTCAGTGGTAGTCATGATAGATTCAGTCGTGTCGTTTAGCTATCCATTGCCAGCAAGCTGATACGAGGGGGCGGGATGAAGAGATTGATGTTGGAAGACTGGCAGCCTGAAAAGCAAACATTTTCAAGTTTGCCCTATCAGATGGAAGGTTGGGCGCTACTCCTTGGCATCTCATTTGAACAAAGCGATGGAGGACTGAACTTCGTTTAGTAGATTTTCGGATCCCAACGAAACGAAAAGGTCCTTGCGAGAACAAAGAAGTCTCACACTAGCTTTACCAGAAGTTTGGATCAAAGTTAAGATATCAATGACATAGAGATTAGTACTGTGCTTAGTCTAGCCCTAAACCGCACGACATACTAAACGATAATCCTACGAGACTTCAACATACCCACACCAAGGACCAGACCAAGTGCCAATAAACGATCAAACTGAATGAAGTAAAAACTCAACTTCATTTCAAAAAGCCCCACAGGTTATTCAGACTCTCGGCAAAGGCTGGATGTGCAAATACGGCCTCTTGCAATTTCTGATATGGAAGTTTTGCAATCATGGCCGTCTGCACGATGCTCATCAGCTCTCCACCCTCTGTGCCGAGACAAGTAAACCCGAGAATCTGTCCAGTCTCTCCGTGGACGACGGCTTTCATCATGCCTCGTGATTCATCTGTCTCCAAGGCCCTGGCCACATAGTCCATTGGCATCGCCGCCGTCATAATCTTCGAGCCCGCATACCGCTCTCGCGCCTCTCTTTCATGCAACCCAACGTGCCCGAGTTGTGGGTCTGAGTATACGACATATGGCACGAGTCTGTCTTTCGTAGAGGGTTTCGAATGGGGAGGGATATCAGAGAGTAGGGAAGGCTTCAGAATGCGATAGTCGTCGAAGGAGATATGAGTGAATGCGGGAGGGCCCTTGACATCGCCCAGGGCATAGATGGACGGAACAGATGTCTGCAGAAACTCATCACATACAATGTAGCCTTTCGGGTCGGTTTTTATTCCTGCAGCATCGAGATTCAAACGGTTCGTGTTGGGAATTCTACCGGCCGCGAAGAGAATATGCGTGACATCGCTGATGTTCTCACTACCGCGTTTCGTCTGGACAGATAAGCGGAACGACTGGGGGGAAGTAGAGGAAACATCAACAGGCGTTGCTCCCAAGTGAACTGTCAATCCTTCGTCTTCTAGTATAGCTAATAGGGTATCTGCCATTTCCTTGTCCTCCCGAGGGAGAAGCTGCATCCCCCGTTGAACAATCGTTACTTTCGACCCAAGCCGGGCGAAAAGTTGTCCAAACTCCACGCCCACATATCCACCCCCAATCACCGCTAAATACCCGGGCACCTCGTCCAATTCCTGAATGGATGTGGAGTCCAACACTCTGTCCGTTCCCACTTTGTCTAACCCATCGAGTCGAGGAGGGCTCGGCCGGCAACCAGTATTCACGACGATCGTTTCTCCCCGCAGAATCTTCTCACTACCATCCGACATGCTCACCCCGACCGTCTTCGCGTCATGGAATTTTGCCTCACCTCGCAGGACATCAACTCCAGCAGTATCAAGACTCTTTTCACTCCCACTGCGAAAAGAGCTCACGATATCGCGCTTTCGTTGCCGGACCTTCCCCATATCAACCACGACCTCGTTTCTCTTGCCCCCCTGACCAGCCATATGAATACCATAGTCCGGCCCCCTGCGAATCAAATGTGCAATTCGACCGGAGGCAATCATAGTCTTAGTCGGTGTACAGCCCTCGTTAATGCAGCATCCACCAATATGCTGCTTTTCTATCAGAGCAGTTTTCTTCTTCGCTTGTGCGAAAGCCCTCGCAAGAGGAGTACCGCCTTGGCCGGAGCCTATTATGATGGCGTCGTAATGCGCGGTGGTTGCCATGTTCCTGACCAAATGTCGTAGTCGTTGCGGTGCTGTGTGGAGACAGGCCAGGTATATGGACATATCAGGTATTAGATTATCAGAAGATTCTTGCAACCAACCCTGTCCAGGATTTCATAAGTAGTCCAGTTATCACGGATAGGTTCCGTTGAATACATCATCGTTCGCGAGGTGGGTGTCGTATTCGGTGGGATGCAGAACCTTATCGTATCCGACGGGTCGAGACTGGAGATCTAGACTTCATATCCTGCGATGGCTTGGCTGGGAAGCCCATGGCAATAGTAGTATGACAGGAAGAGTGTCCAATGGAAGCGTTCATTTGTGGTGTGGCGTCAGCCACCGAGCTGCGTTCATGAGCCATATATAGACTGGTTTACAGTGGTATGAAAACTTTCTCTAAAGGCTACATCAATCTTATATGAATATCTTAGCTACCGCGGGACTACTGTCGGAACCTTGTATTCGTGACCGGGTTCAAGTTCCTGGTGTTTACAAGTGGGATAAGGACGGTTGTTCACTACCCCGCGCAGTATCTACTATCTCTTTCATGACGGAGATCCTGAACGCTATCGAAGGGGTGCTCGTTCCTTTGGTTCTGTCGTGGGTCGATAATTGTGACTTTGGAGATATCTATGGCAGTTTGGATTGCGGTTGTGAACTGGACTTTGCTTCAGGAAATTTCCTTGATTCGGTTGATTTTAATCTGGGCGCCGGATGTCCACCATGATTCCTGGGACTACGGATTGATGAATTTAGGGTTGTCATTCAATGCCCTACACTGAATTCCCTACCAGGATGAATATATCTGGTAATGGTCTTCACTGTAGCTGTAAATATCCCGCCATCAGAACAGTGCATATACGGATAGATCTTGAAATTCGTATTCACGTTCCTCTTCTTCTCTGCATGTCATCCTCCTCTCTCCTCGTTGACATCCCGCCGAGCGAGTTTGTGTCCACCATGGATACTTCCAGAGGCCTAAAGCCAGAGGGATATCCTCAGTTAAGGAGCAATACTCCACTATCACCACTTGAAAAGATATCTTCTCACTCAAGGTAAGTGGTCCCCTCTGGCTAAACAGCTTCCCGGGAAAGATATAATAGTCTTTGCGATAGATGTCACCATTCTCATCGCTAAGTTCCCTGAAGGTCGCGATATTCCGTTATCAAATCCGAATCACGTTTCCGGTTTCCTCCTCCAAGAGCGAGGGACAGTCGCCGAGCTGCCCTGTTCTTCTTGCTCGTCCTCAAAAACTCGTTTCACGAAGTGTGTAGTTTGTCCGTCAGTTCACTGAAAATCAAGATCACTAGCATCCCCCGGCCTATTAGACAGCGGTCCGTATTTGGTTTTCGACAGTCTTAGCGAATCACCAAGCGATATTTCCGCCTACGTCCAGTCAAACGTTGACCTTAATCAGAGACCAAGAGAATACCAACCGACGGCCACAAACGATGATGATCTTGGTGGGGGTCACATACAGATCTGTGCCGTATCGGAGGATCCGAAGTGAGATTTCTCTTCCACCCTTCCTGGTGAAGCAACTCAACAACAGCGCCGGCACCTACGCACCTGCAATCTCCCGATTACAATCCTTAATCGCATCTTTTCCCACGTTGTGACAGGACTGGTTCATTTACACGACAATGTCGACGTACCGGGGCAATATCCCGTGGAGCCATGACCCAAACCTAACAGGTCAGACCATAGAGCTGAAAGCCAACTACCCTGGAAGATGGATAACCTGCGTGGCAATACAGATTAGCCCACGGTGATCCTATATCAACCAGAACATGCACTAGTTGAACCATAAGGACTCTCGTAGGCATTCCGACAAGATGCATCGTCCATCTCCGGGACGGAACGGGATCACTACATATGCTCAACTTAGTACAATTCGACAAATATCTCAGCATGGACTGAAAGGCCCCAGCAACTCAAATAGCACTTGTTGATAAGTTTACCAAATGCCTACAATACAGGATCTAGCAAGTCGATCACCCCAAACCTCGCTATCATTGAGCATCATATCCCCCACGGGAAGGACGATATACCATATTCCTACCAGACTTCAGGATAGAATATAATTTCTCCTCTGAGCCATAGAATCACCACACTACGGAGGAAATTGCCAAGTTTGTTGACCGCGTAGGGGAGGAAGTTCGTGAGGACGTCGCTGCGGATTGGAAGAAACTGCTGTTGGAATCCCCTTTTTTCCTTTTCAGATCATTGATTGGCAGGCCGAATTTTGGAAGGAATCTGAGATAGAGAATGACCCGTTGGAGCCGGATATTGAACTTCTCGCTGCGATCTACAACAGAATGATAGACCTTAGCCGTGCTTTCGACGGCGCTGAAACTACTCATCATCGGGCATTCCATCTCGTGGGTGCGAAGCATTCCGCTGTGGTAAGTTTCAAGATATAGATTCAATAATATTTCGCTGATCTTTCCTTAGAATGCCTACAAGATATATCAAGGTTTCATTTCAAACCGGCGGGCACAACTACTGGCTAGATATGGCCCACAGCCATCAGACACATCACAAATTCAGATCAATAAGCTGGATAATCATCTGCTCCCTCGTCTATTGCCCGAAGACAATGGATTCGTTCTGTGGCACTCCGCTATTCGACGGTATATCGATAGCATTACGGACGCCATTGACAAGTTCGTGGAGAGGGTTAGTAATGAAGTTCCTGAAACCACGGTTGAAGATTAAAGAAAATTATTGCTCGAATCATTTCCAATACGTCCCGAAGAGCTTTAGATAGCGTTACGATAGGCCATCGGCGGGGTTTCTGTATCTCCTTAACAATTTTTCTTTTGTATGTAATTGGGGATCAGCGGGACTCGGATTTCTGTCGCGGTATGTAATTTGAAGCCAATGGCACTAGGTTTCCGTTGGGGTTGCCTTTCTTCCTTTTGTTTTGATACCGAAAACATGATGATTCCTTCGTAATTTCTGACCTCATAAGATAAGACAGGCTGCCAGGCATCTAACAGAACAAGATTGTGGAGAAAACTTGAATATGCATCAAAGTCATGGGGGGGCGAAAACTTGGCGAGCTATGAGCAGCAGCTCAGCGGGTCCGAGTTAAATATTCCCTTCAGGGAGCACGGGTGGTCTTCCCAGAACACGCTGAAATTCTAGTATGACTGGGGGACCCTGAACGTAAGGGGGGTAGGCTCCTTGATGCACCTCCGTGGTAGAGACCAACGCAGGCCGGTAATCAGGCCCCGCCAAGGCCTGGGCTCTGGTATTTGGGTACACCCGAGCTTCGGGCACGTACTTTTCAATTACCATGCATTTGGTATCCCTTGTCACCTTGATAAGCAGAACGATCTGAACTTGTCCCCTGGAGTTTGCCATCCACCATGCGGCATCCTGTCGCAGACGCGGCATGGATTCAGACACTCCCGATTCTATCACTAGAGTCGGCCAGTCACTGTCCCTAGGTCGAAAGACAGGATTCGTGAATGAACTGTCCGCCTCTTTTTCCGAGGCGGTCGGTCCCACGTAGCGGGTGGCCCCGAGGGATAAAAACTGATCGATATCGATGTTCATAGCATCGAACTGACTTGAAATCTTTCGATCAAAGTTTCTATGCACAACTTCGTGCGCGCGGGTAGGGACCTTGATTAGGAGGGTGTTAATGTCTGGATAGTAGGTAAATCGGACAGCGCCCAGTTGGCTCCGGTGGGTGTCGATATCTTTGAAGTCTGCCGGCGAAACGTGCTTGAACGATAGGTACTGGCTCACGTCTTGTGTTGCCAGTCTTTCCCTTGTCGCTGCGATGGCCCTAGCGATGTCTCGCAGATTTCTGTAGGTTGTAGGGGGGTACTGCCCGGTAAGGGCGAGCTCGGAGGAGGAGGGCATTCTCAACGCGGACGGGCGAGACGAAGTATTTGTCATTGGTGTTGACATGGAGCGGCGCGACGACCTTTCTGTCATCAAGGTGGATTCGTCTCCGGTTTCGGTAAAGGAGGACTCCATCTTCAAGCCTGGTTAGCAATTTCACTTGTGATGTAAGCTTACTGTTAGCTTTTCGGAACTGACCTTTCGGTTGGCTGCCGGGGAAACTCAAAATGTAAAGACAAGATTTCGTGGAGAGAAAAAGAATTGTAGGTTCTAGGACATAGAAGATGGTGATACTGATGATGTGAGTGAGAAGAGAAAAAGATGGATGAACCTGTCTTTAATGAGGAGCTTGGCTATGTGTCAGTGTTACTGATAGGCCAGGTTCATAAGCTAGTAGTGAAAGTGAAAGTCTGGTATGACTGAAACACAGGAAGTAGAGTGGATAGTTGGGGAGTAGGTAGTGAAGGTGAAGTGAAGCATAGTGAAGAGTTTCAGGCAGTAGGCCTTGAGTGGCTCAGTGAATTATTCCAAACTGAAAAGTTGATTGTATACGGATTCACCACAGCCAACCTGTATTCACTTCTAGTGGCACCTGGATTAGTAGCCCTGTTACTGGCATCGCGGTGGTTGGGGGAAATAGAATAAACTACCTAGGGTTTCCAAAACACCCGATAGACGGAATTCAGTGGAGGGCAGAATACTAGTATCAGGCCAGGATACCTAGAATTATTCCCCTTGGGTAAAGTAATATGCAATTGAACCCATAATTTGCTCTCAATCTACCGCACCACCACATCCAAAACAACACTCTTCCCCTGCTGTAAGATAACCCTGATCCCCTCCTGTAAAATCCCATCCAACTCCCCCACCGTCAACACCCTCCTGGTCCACAAATTCCCATTCGCCGCTGCCCGCGCAATCCCCCCGTAATCCGGCTCATCGTCCACCAGCGAAATGCCCAATTCGGCATTCGACAACCCCACCGCCACGCCGCGCGGATGCACATCGACCAAACACTGCCGCGTGGCATTCCACCCGCCGTTATTCAGAATAACCGTCAGAAACGGACATGCAAGGCGATGGCTGGCCCAGTAGACGGCGGTGGGGACGGAGAAGACAAAGCTGCCGTCGCCGACGATGCTGCACACGAAGGGGGACGGACCGGATGCTCGACGCAGGGTCGGTCGCTCGGTGAGATCGTAGTGGGCGGAGGCGAGTTTGACGCCGATGGCGGCGCCGCCGGCCCAGCCGAGGCCGCTGCCGCCTTTGGTGATGTGCGAGCCGGGGCGGGTGAGCTGGAGTTGTTCGGTCATGGCGACTTGGTTTGTGACGGAGTCGGTGACGAAGATCGTGGTGTGGGGGACGAGGGCGCGGATGCGGTTGCAGAGGTAGTCGACGCTACAGGGGGCGGAGGGCGTGGCGAGGAGGGTGGTGGCGCGGGCGGAGATGAGGGCTGTGTTGTCTGCGTGGGCTTTTCGGAGCGCTTGGGCTCGTGGGATCCAGGTGGATTGGAGATCGGGGAGACGGGGGGAGGTGGTGATGTATGTGGTGAGTTGGCGGAGGGCTTGGCTGGTGTCGGCGTGGAAGGTGGCTGATGCGCCGAGGTCGAAGAGGTTCATGCGTTCTTTGCGCGGGTCCAGGTCGATATGGAAGATTTCGGCGGTTGGGTGGGGATGGACTCGCGTGGGGATCCAGGGGACGTCGGCGTCGAGGACGAGGATGATGTCTGCGGATTGGATGGCGGAGGCGGCGCCTGTTCCTCTGGTTATGCAGGCGGGATGTGTGGCTGGGAAGCAGACTTCGCGCAGTTCGGAGTCGAACACTCGCAGGCCGTGGATGGTGTCAGCGAGTTTGATCAATTCGTGGACTGCGTGGTGGTTTCGGCCGAGGTAGCCGGTGACCACGAGGGGGGATTTTGCGTCGAGGAGAGCATCCCCGATCAATTCGATCGCCTCGGGCGGGAGAGATCCCAGGCGACATGATGGGACTGGCTGTCGACGGGGCTGCAGTGAGGGAGCCGGTGTTGCCAGGATCTCTCGAGTCGCGGTTAAGTACACCGGGCCTGGCGAACCGGTCGTGGCCATGAGTACGGCGCGATGCACCACGGTTCCGACCTGATGGGGGGACTTGATCTCCGCGCTGTAGCGGCTATACGGCGCTACGAGGGCCGCCTGGTCCCGGATGTCCTGGTACCATTGAACATGCTCGGAGCGAGAACCGGGGGTTTCACCCATCAGCGTGGATGGCGCGACGCCGGCGAAGATCACGATTGGCGCCCGTCCGCTGGACGCATTATGCAGGCCCTGGCCGAGTGCTGCAGTCCCCACGTCCACGTGTACGATCACACAGGCGGGTTTGTGACTGATCCGAGCGTAGCCATCTGCTGCGGACATGGCCACGAACTGGTCGATCCGTCAGTGGTGAGGGACATGTATCTGCAGATCGCAGTGGACAGCGTACGCACCTCGTGTTGGAACAAGATCATCTTGGGATACTGGCGGGCGGGGTCATTTTGGCGACGGACATAGGCTTCGATGATACTGGGATGATCGGAGCCCAGTACGGTGAAGAGGTAGTCGACGCCGGCCTGCCATGAATGAATCAGACTTTATTTCTACAGAAGAAACAAAGGAAACCGGGGGGAATACCTCCGCCAGGGCTTCGAGAAAGACATCCGACACTGTCGGGCATTCGTTTTGCTCAGACATTTTGCAACTCGTCACGGTAGGTAGAAGACTTCTGTGAACAAGAAAAGAAATCCATGAAGACTATCAGGCAACGCGCCAACTCGACTTTGAAGTGACAAGTCAAGCTCTTTTGAGGCGTTGGACCAGTGGGACCCCAAGCCCTAGTTTGCTGGGACTAGTATTCGGAATCCTCGGCGACGCCTCGTATAATTATCCTTAATTATCTCCACTAAAGCAGTTCAAGGTGATCATAATTTAAAACCAAATAAGATAAGACGTGTTCGGCCGAACAGGTTCGCAATAAGCCCCAGAATTATAGCCATGAACAATGAACCCGAACTACAGCGCACTCCACCGCAATTTGCAACAAACCTAGAAACTCCTACCCGAACACAACTCATGAATCAATTTCTAAATAAAATACCCATGGTCAACACCACGGCGCTCACTGCGCATAACAATATCCGTCTTGAGAACAATTTGATTCTTCACAATGGGTCCTTGACTGCCCATACTCTCCACATCCTCATCAACCCCCTTATCATTGTAATCCCCATTCCGCTTGTGCGTTGGCCCCCCGGACTGCGACTCCAGACGACTCATCGGATAACCCGGTCGTGTATGGGACCGACTCCTCCAAGACCTAGTCGACAACGACCCAAACCAACTCGGAATCAGTCGCTGGATGGGATGCTTCAAAAACGGCAAACAAGCACAGATAATCCCGGTACTGGCCTCGATCGCACTCCACATCAACGCATCAAAGGATCCCCACGTCGGGTCCTTGGTCGTTGTACTGTCCACCATCGCCCACATACGGATAACACTGGTGATGCAGACGAACAGACCCATGATGAAGACGAGCATGACGCCGATTTTGCGGATGCGGTCGAGACGCAGCTGCGCCAGGACGGGCAGCGGCAGGAGACACACCCAGATGTCCATGAAGGTGTTGTACCCGGCCCAGGACCAGCGGAACCGGGCGTTTGCGATACATGTGCTGGGAATATGTTTTTCCCAGCTGGCGCGGACGGGGATGCATTGGAAGATGGTGGCGCTGACGAAGCCGCAGGCGCCGGAGAGGATGACGGCGACGGTGATCCAGCAGATCAGGCGGAACTTGCGTGTGGGGAATACGCGGAGGTAGGAGGCGAGAAAGGACAGTTTGTTGAGGCTCAGGACGAGCTTGTACAGGATTTGGAAGAGCCAGAAATACTGGTGAGTTTTAGTCTTGGGGTGCTCGATTGTGTCTGGTTCTGGGATTGCCTACCTTCAGTGCGAGGACGGGGTTGCCGCCGGTGCGGATCACGTCGACGCTATGGCGACCGAAGGCGTAGTAGCATGCTGCATGGACGATTGTGAGGGCTATTCTTCAAATGGAGAGGGAGAGGGAGAGTTACCTAGGTCACCCATCACGGTATTTACGATCTGGATGATCTGTTTCTCTTCGTTAACATGGCGCTCTCGCCCGACATGGGTAGGTCATGTACAGAACCATGGAACATAGAATGATCACATCGTCTGCGGTGATCGTGCTATTGTGCACCGCTTTCCAGAGGATGCGATAGGACACTAAGATGGTCGCGATGACCGTCAAGATGGCGGTCACCTTGACAAACAGAGGTCCTTGATTTGGGACATCCGAGGGACTCACGACCATGGTCTTGTTCTTATGGGGGAGATGCGAAAGATGGACCGGGGATAGAAGGAAAGAGCCTGGGATTTAAAGAGAAAGAAAAAGCAAACAACACGAATACGAAACCGAATGGCTAGAATGAACGCAAGTTTCAGCCCGCTGCGTGCGAAAATCCCAGGATCCACCACGTTCCTAGCCTGGGGGGAAATGAATCTCCTCTCTATGCTAAAAAGTACATCACATCTGGAATTAGGGTTATATCTCGTGTGGCCGAAGAAGTTCATCCGTACGTAAATATCGCTGCGGAGTGCATTTTACGCTTGGGTTCGGTTAGGAGATGTTAGTAGATAACTAGCAATCTTCTAGCTCTTGCAGGATTGCCCACCGAATAGTGAGGAAAACGGTTGGGCCATCGCCGTTGAGGAACTCGATTTCCGCCGACAAGCACAATTTCCGGAATTGGGGAAACTGGGCCGGTCCGCCCGTCAGTAAGCGCTAGAGGTTCTCTGTCCTCCGTACGGCGTAGAGTGACTGGGTTAGACCACGTTCCTATCCCCAGCACGCCGTCAAAAGTACCTCTTTGTAACGGCACTAGAATTGATAGGTTAGATTTCGGTCCGTCCCCAGGGGAAGGGGGTCCACAGTAAGATCCTTCTATTAATCTGTACGGGCCTATTAGGGCGTTCGTGGACGACTGGTGAAGTTCGGCTTTGGAAGCCACCAAGCCGGACCCTGTAAGCCCAAGGCAAAAAAGGTAAAGCTTATAGGGCTTGGACGAGAAGGAATTCATCGGTTTACTGTAGCTTAACTGTTGTAGGTATGAGAAACGTCCTTAGGGCCCACATAGTTCTAGCCCTAACCCGATTGTAGAAGTCTCCGCTACTAGATCCTAAGATGGTTGATGCTAAAGATTGCATTAAATCGAGGAACCCACTCGCTGTCCGTCATACGATCCGACGGCTATTTTACAACTGAAATCGAAAATCTGGATGAGCATCGCCAAGATCCTGCGTCTCCTCTGCATCCTTCAAGTTCTCGGGTTGACTTTCCCGGCGACGGTTCTCCATGCGCAGCGCGAAATAGTACACCGTGCACGCAATCCCAGCCATCACGCCAAATCCTAGTCCAACTCCAAATCCCACCGGGTATTTCGGTGACTGCTTCGTGATAAAGACATTTCCGGACACAAAGGCGCCGCAGTTACCGAACGCAAGAAGCAAGCCCATCCCAACACTGCGTTTGACGCCCTTGCCGAGGTTAATGCATAACCACACCACAGTGATAGACATCACGATGAACGCTCCAGATGCTACAAAAAACATGCCCATGTAGCGAACTCCGGCAGCCGGCACCTGTGCGAGTTCAATGCTCCATCCGATAACAATGAGGATCGAGCCGAAAAGGGTGAATGCGTAGCGGTGTCGGAGATGGTCACTCATCCAGGCGCTGGCCAGGGTCAGGACGAATGCGACAGCATAGATGGGAATGCTGTGCGCTTGAGCCGAGCGGCTGGTCCAACCGAGATCATTGAGAATGGTAGGCTGAAAGGCCACGAGAGAACTAGCGCTTTCTTCGGCGCCCATGTAGGCCAGGACACTTGAACCCGGTTAGATGGTCGACAGGAGACAATACATCGAACGTAGAAGCTCACCAAATCCAAATCTTCCAGTCACTGGCCATTTTCAGCACTCGTTTAAAAGAAATCGGGTCGGTGCGGACACCACCGCCATCAGCTTCCAAACGAGCCAGCAGTAACGCCTTCTCTTCGGGAGTCAGGAAAGTTGCATCTTCCGGGAAGGGAACAACGATCCAGTAGCAAACGATGCTGAGACCCATCGTGATGATAGATTCGATCAAGAAAAGCCTATCTAGTGAGACACCATCGTATATTCGGACTAGGGAGTAAGCTTACCACCGCCATCCCGCGTACCCGCTCAGTTTCAATCCAGTCAGGAGACTCGAGAAAAGCTGCATCGAACGTCAGCCGTTGCTACATCCACATTGTTATCATATCAAACTGACCCCGTTAATTGCCCCAGCTGCCATGTTCGCGCTGAAGAAGATCGCATAGCGTCGAAGGAACTCATCGCGCTTATAGTAACTCCCAATCAAGTATGCACAACCTAATTCACACTCTTTGATCAGCGATTATTCGTCTGACTGATATGAACGGTGCACAAACCAGGAACAAATCCCGCCTCGCACATTCCCATGAAAAACCGACAGGCAATCAACCCCGTCGCGGTTTTGGTCAGACCTTGTCCCATCACGAACAGCCCTATCGTCCTTAGTAGACTTCCCAACGAACGAAGGGGACGCGATCTCACCCCAAGTAAACATATAGATCACCAGCATCCTGGGTCCATACTTCTTGACCAGCAGATTCGCCGGCATGCCGAAGATGACATACGCGACGGTGAACATCGTAACGGCGATGTTATAATCATTTCCAACCAGGTGCAGTTCCGGGACCATTCCAGCGATCTTTGCATTCCTAGATTGGCCCTCATCGTTAGTGCATGGAATCGTACATCCCGCAGTCAACCAAGTCACTCACCCGATATTGGATCGATCCATAAAGGAAACCAGAAAAAGCAACCATAAACCGGGGATAATGCGCCAGTCCAGCTTGCGCAGTAGCTTCTTCTCCAAGACCGGGTCGACATCGCTTGTCGATGATGTCGCTGATTCCACCACCCACGGGTCGATATTTGGCTTCTCCATGGTCAATATATCGCCTTGCATAGTACAGCAATGAGAAGGGAAAAAGAGTGCACGTTGGGATGGTGCGCGTTGCGAGAGACCGCGGGTCTTGTAGGTCAAAACAGCACCGTTTCACTAGGGACTTCCGAACAGCAAAAGAAATTCATCCAGTCGACCAATCCGTCACTCTCCAAGGGCTTTTATCTAATCCCCAATGCAGACAAATACCGTTGAGGGTGTCCGTTAGTAGTAGGATGTGGTACGGTAATATTCTTCATTTGACTATAGCCGATAGTCCGCCCCGCCGTAATATGCCTGACTGCATCTTGTGGGCCGCAGGAGCGGGTCTAGAGCTACGCAGGCCAACAACGGCCTGTCATCTGTCCATATTAATCCGAGCATAAATAAGATTGAGTCCTTGACTTTGAAACCTCCACTGCAGGACATTCTTGTGGGCCGGTGGGGATGCTGACGGAGTGTTCGGGCTACTTCAAGTCGAACCCTTTCGGTTGATTGAATGATAGCCCTAAGTCAGGAGAGCACTCGGCCGTGACACACTAATGCTGTTTCTAATCTTCAATCATCCACTGATACTAACGTGCTAGGTTGTAACGAGTCGCCACATGGTGTACTAATTTCTCAGGATTTTCTCCCACTGTTCTCAAGTGCACGGGAATTAAATCATCCATCTTCCAGAAACCCCTGGTTCATACAGTAGAAGAGAAACCAAACACCATAGGAAAGTAGCAATATATACTTCAAGTTCATCGATCTTACAAGCATCACTCTATTACCCCTCTTGTTCAACATCCTATCACCTCGCAGTCAGCATAACCTTCACACCTCTGCAACTCAGATCCGAGCTATAAAAACCGATGCCGTATTCCACCGGCAGACACCAGAACCCCTCGAAAATCTTAGCCCCGGCCCCCAAGACTAGTAAAATCTCAACTTCATCCGATCCAACACAGGTTTTGCACGGCAAGTGCGCCCGAGAATAGTCAGAAACTGCTTCTCATTCTATCTCCCCTTGAAAGGAATATAGACGATGTCCCGTTGCACTACGTAATACTGTCCAGTACTCGGAAAGTCTTGGTAGAAGCCCTAAAGCTACCCCCAACTGGAGCAGCAGGACCGACTCTCGCTCCAGGTCATTTTCAGGATTTTTGATTTTATATACGGACTCTTTACAAAGTACAGTTCGAAAATCCTAAATCGGTCAATAATCACAGGGCTTGATATCTGACGTCCTGACGGATGGTTTAAAAATAACTGCGGTGGCTGAGACTAAAGCTCTGACCGAAACCGAAGCATGACCCCTTTAAATGTCCCCATTTTGTGATACCGTTAGATAGACATGTTAATATGCCAACAGAGAGCGTGGTGAATCCTGTTTGGGTATGGTTTGGGTATAGAGTGTTTCGTGGATAAGGTTGTTCGAAGGTTTCATGCCGGGATGATCATCTCCTGTTCCTATATGTCGTTTGGAGATATTCGGCGTTTTGACAGTGATTTTTGCTGGTAGGATGGCATAGTGGTAGAGCGTCATCTGGCATTTCTCTTGGAATTGGAAGATAGTGGGAACCTATCTTCCAAGCTCCTAGAGAACACGGGTTTAAATCCTGTTACTAGCTTGAAATATCTATTAAATAACTCTGTACGTTTTTTCTAGCTCTTGACTCTCTGTATAGTATCTTTAGATACTATCTTAACTTTCTATATATCTTTGAATAACTTATTATTCAGAGTATATCTCTGATATATCTCTTAAAAATTACTATAAAATTATATTCATAGATTAGAATATATTTTTAATATCTAGGCTATTAGTCTAAGTATAAATATATAAATTACTTTCTAACAAATTAATATACTTAAAAATCCATAGCTTAGCATATCTTAATATCCCAAGGGAGATTCCAGAGAGGAGATAGATAGATATATAGGGTCACAAGGCTCTGCCTACACCTCCGCTAGACATTAAAGAATACAACAACAACAACGACAGTGATCGTGTTGTGCGGCAATCAGGGGGGTTTGAGAAGGAAAATGGTGAAATTTAGAGGCATACCTGGCGGTCAAAGGAGCCATTAGATGGGTGGAATCTAGCTGGCTAATGGATGTGAGGCTGCATGGAGACTCGTCAGAGGATCCTGGATTGCAGTGGCCCAGATCAATGTTGGACACAGTTCCTAGGTAATGCATGCCTGTGTCAATGGCAGTAATGGATTCTGGATGGTGAAATTCAGACGTGATTGGTGAGCCACTCGGCAATGCGATAACATATATATATAGTAGTAGTACAATGAAGCTCTATATCCATAGTCGATATTGAATATTGTATACTATCGCCTGTAATTGGGGGTGAGTGTCAAGCTTCAACAAAGTGACCAAATTAGTTACTGTGATTGATAGTCATTGAATACAATCGGTAGTTTGGGCAATTCGTCAGCTGGAGCTTTTTGAAAGAATATATGTTGTATCTGACTATCCTACACTATAGCTTGTTACTTATGGCTACATGATCCCATGGCCGACTCTTACCCAATCGACTGCCTTATATCACAGCTTCTTACAGCCCTTCAGATCGTATTCCAAACTACTGCTACTTATCTACTGTATCTGCGAACTCCGGTCAAGATCAGGTAACACCCACTTGACCATCCATTCGGACCGTAGGACCTCCTGAACCGTTGGTCGTTCTTCTGGCCGGAACGCCAACATCTTCCGCATCAAATCAAGAATAGCAACCGTCTCCTCCGCGCCAAACTCGCCGATCTTAAACTTCCGTCGATACACCTGTACATCTTCTTCAAATGCCCTGTCAATCGCAGACCACACACAGTGTCCCTCCTTTGGACGTCCATCGTCATCGAAGAACTGACTCCGCTCTTCCCAGGCCCCCCACCATTCTGGAGGCATAGGCCCGAGAACATCGATTTGCTGGGATATGATCTCATCCTCCGTCGCAAATTCGCTACTGAAAATCACTTTCATGCCGAGAATCTCCCAGATCGTTACACCCAAGCTCCAAATATCCGCCGAGTACAAGAGAGGGGCGTCTGGTTGGAACCGGGCCTCTGGGGCCCGCATCGCCAGCGGTGTATGGCAGTCTTTTCCCAGGCGAACATCCGAATCAGGGGCAAATGCCTCGCCGAAATCACTCAGTATGATATGTGCATCGGTGAGGGAGAATTTATTTGCGTCTTTTCCCAGATACAGTGGTATTACTGCCTTTGCCGGGACATTTGGCGGAAGTGATTCCCCGTCCCGTTGCGTCACAGGCACCGTCTCAGGCTTGCCGTATTTTTCATAGAACTGTTCCACTGAAAGGTGATCTAAACTCGATGGGAGTTTAGCTAAAACGTTACGAAGATGGATATCTGAACAGAACCGACGTCAATCTTAGCTGATTCCGCCCCGAAAGTTCCTGGCTGCGTTAACTGACCTCCATGAGCAATGGCTTGCGAATGCAGATATGCAATCGCTCGCGTGAGCCCACCGGCGAGCACCCGCGCAACGTCAAGGGGGAATAGACGACTGTACGATACCTCTTTGAGATCACATCGTGCCGGGGTCATTGTATAACATCGATGGGTGCCATTGGGACCATTCAGCTCGAATTCATCCAGGGGTACGGGAATTGAACTGGGCCCTGAATCCGCGGGCGAAGACGACGGCAACGGTGTAGCAAGTGCTCGAAGAATGGTAGTTTCCGGTAAAGTTGACCCGCCGATGCCAACCTTGACCGCAACATAGCAGTGTAAACGAGTATCTCGCGCAAGCCACACCGTGGAATATCCTCCAAAACCGAGCTTATCCACGACTTGGTATCGCCCGTGAAGCATATCCGCAATCATGATCGGATGATAGCCCCCGGGTCTGTACTTCTCGAGTGACTCTGCGCCGTCAATCCAGTTGTACTCGTAGTAACGCTTTTCTTCATCTTTAGGATGTGACATTCCGGTGGTTGAGGTTGAGTACGAGGACGTGAAGGTCGACCGCGTCCAAATCGCCAAGTCAGGCTTCCAAGAGCGACAGGTAGGTGGTGGCCAGTTACAGCCCTGAGCCACAATCAGTAGTAGTAGTCGTAGGAACTTCTATTTGACAAGACACTCTAAGGAATAGTACCTATTTTGTTTAATTTGACGCTGGTAGTGGCTATGCACGGGTAAAGTGAGCCAAAAGAGACAATGGGACAAAATGTGACCAGGTTTGGTGATATTTTGAACACTGTGACATAGCACTGAAATTGATCGAACATAACGAGTGAATGGGACTTGACAGGACATGATAGTAGGACTTGCAGGTCATGTCTTACTATTCGAGGGAGGGATATATCAAGACGAGTGTAGGCGCAGTATCATAGGGAGCGGCAACATGGTGGTACAGACTGAGGCTGCTCTATCTAACTGTCAAATCACATGAATACTGGCAATACTTCTAAATGTTGTACTACTAGGCTATCAAAGCCTTCCAAGATGCACTGTATGTGCATATATATAAAAAGATCAAAACAAACCAGGCCTGGCTGTATCCTCTTCTTGAAAATAGAATTTCCGAACTCCAGCCAACGCTATTCTGCCCTTTGCCGTGAGAGTATGGCTGCTGCTCGAGGAGGTGTAAACTTGGTTAAGTACTTCTTTTATTTTGACAATAAGATTAGTTTAGATCAGAAAAAGCCGCTGGTAGCCCTGGCCTATGCAACCGCCCGAGACCAAAGTCTAGCTCCTAAAGCAATTCTCATTCGGTTAGTCTTGGTGAAGCTTCTCTTGACTGTCTGTGCCTGAGAGAACAGCCCTTCTAGTACAGTTTTGTGTTTTGTACACTATACACAACCTGAACTACTGACCAGTTTGGGATTTAGTTCTGATATGCATGACACAACGACTATCGAAGGAAAGCGTGTTAAAGATCCCAAAGGGTGGCATGGCACCTTCGCCTTTAAACCCCACAATCAAGTCGAGCGAGAGTTCCATATTACATCGCATGGATACACTGATGGAAAAGAGGACTTTGTCCTCAAAGAGGCTACACATGCTCCGGAGAAGATGGACAGCACACCCCGGGGTGGGAAGGATTCTGGAAAGGTTGTCTGGCCGGCCGAAGATCTTCTCGAGGAATATGTGAATAGCCCCATCGCTTACTCACACCTGCTTGAACAGGAGTAGAGGCCGTATGGATAGCATGGCCTGATGTAATTCTTTAGTCTTTTTTTGTAGAATGGCTTGAGATACATGACGAGAGGGCTACCTTTATCGCAGTTGTTTCTCAGTTTGACATGTTCGCTGGTCCTCGTACTTGGTTCTGAAGCAAATGATTAATGAGATCTTAACGCCGAATCGGGCCAGTCTGTACATTCAGTCATTCATGTATTGATTGTTGGTCTCCTCTCCGAGGTGCCAACCCAACTTCTTCAATGTAAGAACCGCCGCACATGGCTCGCGTGATCATCAGCATACTATCAAGCCTTCAGTGTAGCTGCGACATAACTTGCAGTTAGCGCCGACAACTCTCAACCAGATTAGTATACTAGGATGTTTTTGTGACTAATAATCGTTTGCAGCGATTGGTGGCCACCACGATTTATGAGAGCAGAGAAAGGAGAGCATAAGAACAAAGAGTCACAGTTGCCAGCCTCTATCTCGGGCAGCCACTTTTATAAATACATTACAGTTCGCTTCGCCCATGACCTTGCTATCGAACGAAAGACACTCTTTTGATCTATTCCTCACTTTAAGTGATAGGACTCACTATTCGTTCATGTTAGGTAAAATTCAAATAAAATTCATAAAGACAAACAGGCTGATCGCACAGGTTAATAGAAATCAAGGTAGATTCAACATGGAACGAAGAACTTGAAAGGGTATCAAGAAAGAAGTCGAAACACGGCCACCTGATCAGGTGCCATAGTGCGAAATGCGGGAATGTGCGGCAAATGGAGTGATACACGTGAATTGCATAGAGAGTGTGCCCGGAGTCATACCTCTCCGTTACCATGTATAAGATAGTATTATAACATTAATGACTATGGCTATGACTGCTATCGTATCCTAGTGCTACAGCCGATACGAGCATTGGGATCGGCGCCTTCGCTGACCAGAATCTTCACCACCGTCTCATGGCCCAGCTCAACGGCGATGTGTAGAGGAGTCAGCCCAAACTCATCCGGCAGCTCGGTATCGGCGCCCTGTTCTAGGAGCACGGATATCAAGTCCGTATGCCCTTTCATAGCCGCGTAATGAAGGGCAGTCCGGCCGACGACGTCGGTTGCGTCGATCTCCGCGCCATACGTGAGCAGAAACCGAAGCACTGTGGCGTGACCTTTCTCGGCGCAGAGGTGGAGCGTCGTCTTGCCCTCTGCAGATTTCGAGACGCCGTCCCACGGCAGCGATTGGTCCATGGGACTGGGGGGATGGTGCGGGGGCGAGACCCGACGCATGCCGCCCGTTTGGAATTGATCGTCATATTCGGTGGTAATGGAACGTTTCCTGGTCTGTGAATGTTAGCCAGAGACATTGCTCACAATACACTGGGCCATTCATACCGAGGGTAGACCGTTTCTTGCAGCTCGGCGGACACTCGAAGCTGCAAGGGGCTTCACGGATCCAACCGGAGAATGTTGTGACAAGGGGTCCGTCGACTGCGGAGTGATCTGGAATGAAATCGGTGGCAAGTCAGCGGGGAGGGTGTTAGGATCCGTGTCCGAGACGTTCACTGGGATATGCTCTCCCTGGTTGTCCGAGATGAGGTCTTCGGGAGAGCAAAAGAGAGGGAACGACACCGGGGATAAAGGCCCAGTTGGTAAATGTCCGGGGCTCTGAATATCAACATCATGGCTGGTCAACGTGGAGACCTCCGGATACTCCGTTGTCGTCCACGTATCGTCCTGCAGATTACTTGTTTGACATGAAGGCTGGATCTCTTCCGGCTGTCCTGCAAGGTGGCAGGAGTCGTCTACGTGGATCTCACTCGACTGCGGTCGGACTGGAATTTCCCGTTCCTGCTGCTCACTACGCTGCTGCTTTAGAGCCTGTCTTCGACCTAATGGTATCATATTCTCAGTTCAGGCCCGGAGGAGTAGTCTTCTGTGACAAATGACTCACGGAAGTTTCTCTGTGCCACACGATTCTGCAATTTACGCCGTTCCCGAGCATCCATGGAGGATGTTACTCGATTCGCCTCCTCCTGGATCTCCATTCTGGTCGAAATCGATCTTGGTTTCTGCTCCGTTCTTCACTCCTTTAACGTCGCATCATCTCCACTCTCCCAGGAGGTCCGGGGTGCTTTATATGTCGTTCTGGGCGACCGTGGGGACCATTTTCCTTTTTTGACATGAGTCCCTGCAGAACGCAATGTCTCATTGAGAGGGTCTGTTCGGGATGCGATCGAGGGGGTTCCTTGGTTGGATTCCCTCGCATGATTGCTGCACTTCTGCATTGATCTAGCACTGAAGGGACAACCAAGCGAATGGTCGCAAAGCCGAGACTCACCAGATGGGTCTTTCTCAAGTTCATGTCAACCATAATCACAACCAGACACCAATAATAGGACCCCTCGTCATGTTCGGGTACTTTTGGTAGTCGAGCAGTATTGTTGATTCGCCAGTTCAGAGGGCGATCATGGGCAACAACTGCACATGCAGTGCTATATGCTGACCGCACGGGACATCACACAAACAGGCGGGTGGGCATGTGTTGCAATCGCACAATTGGGACACTGAATCCGAAAGAAGACCGAAGATCGACAGCTTATGCAGACGATTTCTGCAGTCATGGATGACGATCAACGCCACCCCAATAGCTCCAGTCTCATCCGTAGGTGGCAGCTCATAGACTGTCTGCCTTGTTGACGCGGTAAGGGGATACTAGCGTCCAGTTCTAGAGTAGAGATCAGTCAAATAGCTGGATGTCAGTGTTTTTACATTTTTATTTCCACGGCCTTGGAGTTCTCCATGCCGTAAACTGGCCCACCCGGATCTTGAAGCCAATTCATCTGATTTGTTCATTCGGACTCGTCTTTTTGTTCCCCTTCCATATTGTCCGGAATACATCCCCGAAAGGAGATTTGCTGTGCTCTGTTTGCCTGAAGATGGAGAATTCTGTTGCGGATGATCCATCGTGGCGAAAAATAATGGGGACAACTTGAAAGAAAAGATGTCATCCATGGATATGGAATGGATTGTAGTGGCAAATCTCACTGTAGCATCCCGTTGAGTGAAGACATGCCGATGGTTGCCTAGTTTAGGGTTTGTTTATCCCCGTGGGAACTGAATATTTATACACTGGTGCCCCTCCGTTGTCCTTTCTTTCACTTCTCTTTTTCAACCTCCCTACTCTTCTCGGTTGTTCTATTCAACCTCGCACCGCTCACACAATCCATCCATCATTCTCAACTTACGGTTCACCATGTCCTCCCAATCCTGGAAACCCGTCGCCCCAGAGGGAGCGTTCTGGGAATCCCTCGACCCCTCCATCAGCAGCCCTGTCGCCAACAGCCTCTCCGCGGTGGAACTCAACCATCTCAACGCTGAACCGACCCTGTCGAACCCCGCTAAACTTGAACTCCTGGAAAAGACTCTGTCCCAGAAACTCCTCTCCCTCGAGAACACGGTCAAGCCCTCCTCCCTCCACGAGAAGGACTACGCCACCTGGCAAAGTCTGAACTCCGCCCTCTTCCACGTCCACCGCGGCACCGGCGATGTCGAAAAGCAAGAGAAGATCCTGCTCGAACTAGTCAACCACCCCGGCCCAAGCGGACAGGATCTCCCCGCCCTGCAAAACCTGGCTCGGCTGTACGAAGAGAAGAACGAGTACGCCAAGGCAGAGAAGCTCGCCCGAGAGACCCTGCCTCTCCTCCAGGCGCATCCCGTTCTCGGAAAAGATAGTCCTCAATCGCTGGGATCGTTGCGGATCTTGATCAAGGCGCTCTGGAAGCAAGGCAAGACCGGGGAGGCGGAAAATCTCATCCAGGAGGCGAACGGCAGCATTGAAAAGTTGGCGGGGACCCAGTTCTCAGCGTACCAGCAGGAGGAGAAGGAAGTGTTGTCCAAGATTGTTGGGGAATTGAAGAACTAAATGCGTTTTGTCCTAAGGTTCGAATTGATCTGAGGGATTGATACGATTTGACATTGTCTTGCGGGCAACTAGTTTACTCTACCCAATTGTGATGGAACTATTTTTTTCCCTAGTACTCGTTTCTCATGGCGTAGACTCCTTTCTAAATCACTCCAACCGTCCGCCTCCACCCCTCGATCTCATTCCAACTCCGACAAACGTGCCTCACCCCCCACCCCTGTAACGGACTCTTCCCCTTCTCTGGATGCTCGTCCGGCGGCTCCAACGTCACATCCCCAGAGCACATCACCGACTGCCGCAAATAATCCAAACAATGCTCGAGATGATGATGCTCAAAGCCATCACCCGTAGCCCCCGATTCAACGGTCGCTCCGTGCATCATAACCGGAAGCAGAGCCAGGTGCAAAACCTTCAGACAATGTAGCTGGTGATAGACAGAAACCATGTACGTATTCCTTGTCCCAGGAACGACATTCTCGTTCGGCGGGAGGTCATACGCCTCCGGATCAGGGACAGTGATGAACCCATAACTCGCTGATAAACCCATTAGCATTGACCGCTACGACACAGCCCGAGAGAAACCTACCGAGTCCGTATTTGCCCCATGCTTCTCTGACTTGTTCTTCCGTCGTCCGGTTTTCGAATCGAGGGCTTTCAAGAAAGGGGATGTGGACATATTGGACTGGAAAGCGTAAGTGTTACTATTCCCCATGGGTTTCTCCAACACGACCACCTACACTCCGGCGCGGGGGAGAGGATTTTCTGTTTCTCGGATGGAGGATTAGGACTCTCGAAGTGGACGGCCGTCAGCGAACCCACGAGAAATATCACCAGGAGAACGATCACCAAAACAGGGAGCCAGAGCTTATTCCTAGCTTCGGACCGCGACACGGCGAACCAAGATTCAGTCTCCGGTTCCTCCCAGGAGGTGTGTTTGTCCTGCGGGACTGGAGACGACGTCGCTGCGCCCATTGGAAAGATATCCCGCTAGATGATGCGATTCGCAACGCAGGTTGTGTCTGGACTACATATTAGGCTGATGACGGGAGTTGGGATGTCAGCAATGTCAGCATGCATAATACATGCAATGGTAGGGACCCCGGAGCAAACAGACTAAGATTAAATTCGTTCGGTATGAATTCAATCTACGCGTTCTCCCCATCATACAAATCATCGCCTAAATGGCTAAATCGCTCTGGATTATACACCTTCTTGAACCGACTACTCATCCGATGCGGCTGCTGGTCCGCTGGCCTGCGCATCTCCACGAACATCCGCTCATCCACCGCATGGCCCCTCTGCCATTCCAGAATGGCCTTGAAACTGGTACATTGGTGCTGGATATTGAAGTCCGGCCACGGGTGATCCACCGCGTCTGTCCAGATATGCGGGTAAACGTCGGTGTTCGCGTGACACAGGATATTCTGCAGGAGCATGTAGATGCAATGGGAGAGGTGGTGGCGATGTTTCTCGTCCGTTTGATTGAAGCCGCCGGGGTATTTGGCGCCGTAGTAGTAGTCGAAATAGGATTCCATGCGGAGGGCGTTCAGGCAATGGAGCTGGTGGAGGACGTCGATTCGGCCGGCGTAGACGTCGTCGCCGAGGCCGAATTCCGGGGACAGTCGGACGGTCATGGCTGGGTCTTTGCCGATGGCGAGGACGTCTTCGCGGGAGAGCGGGATCGGTCGTGTGTCGGAGATGAGGGCCCAGGCGCGGTCGACGGCGGGACTTGGTTCTTGACGGAAGATGCTTGGCTCGTCGTCTGGGAATAGTGTGGCGTCCATTCGTCGGGGGGAGAAGGTGATTTCTTCGTCCCTGAGGACGGGGGCTGGGCGCTGTTAGACGGGGGGGGGACTGGTGTTTGCTTGCGGGTCACTTACAGGGCGTGGAGATCTGGTTTGCCTTTCTGCTTTGCTCTATGGAGGCCCAGAAGAGGAGGGCGGAGATGATGAAGAGGCTGAAATTTAGCCATATGAGAGTCGTCGATCGATTGCCTAGTACCAGAGCTGATCGCTGATATAGCGTTGTTATGGATTCGCGAAGTCTGTTGCGACGTCTTAATCCCCGCATCGCTTCTGTGAGCGTGGGTTTGTCCTCCTCGGTGTCCACGCTGGCGTATTTGACATTGGCACTGGCGAAGAATGCCTTGATCCTAGCGAAGTACGCCATCGCGTCACTCCTCTGTTGGTGGGTAATTCTCAAGCAATGGGATCTCAGGCTATGTAGCGAGGTCATATTAGTGATTCACTCATTCTGCCGGAATTTAATGGCTCTGGGTAAGCATCGTGCATATGCATAATGCTGACAACTGCTGGACTTTTGTCATCCAGTGGTAAGCAAAGGGCAAAGGGAAATTGTCTTTCCCGCAAGATGCATTTGTCTACTCTATTTTCCTATCAATCAAGATCGATGTGCACGTTATGGTCTCAGGTCACACAGTTTACGTACATACATACAGTACACCAATCTGATCAACCTCGCGAGCGAGAGCATAACCCGAGTAACTCGTAGGAAGAGCAAAATCAATTGTAACTAGTTCAGAAGCCTAGTCAATCTCGTCTGGCGTACACTCCAACCCGCATAACTTATTCTCCTCAATATACTCAACCAGGACATCATTCCGCCGACATTTGCGCGAAGCATCACGAGTCTTCCATGCGCCCACACTCGATGAATCCACTGCGAAGAGGACGGGCGTGACATCCGATTGACATTCAATCAGGGTCTTCAGGATGAGAAAGCAATGGTCCTTATGGATGTGAAAACGGACCGAACTGGTATTCGTGAGCGACGAATAGTCGAACTGGTCACGGTAGATCCACTGCCGAATGAGACCGAGGCAGTGGACTTGATGGGCCCCTGTTTCGTATCAGTCAGCTATATCTTGAGCTGGAAAAGACCAAAGACATGACCTACACTCGGTAAGGGTCACCAGGTTGCCGTCGTGAATCCACCAGTCTCGGTCGGTTGTTTTGTTCAGCCTCGCGATTTGATCATAGGGGTATGGGACGAATCCATCTGGGAAGGTGAGCACTCGACAGTAATCTCCGGGTGAACAGCGTCTCACTGACGATGGTACTGGTTAAACCAGTTTGTCTCTCGTTCTATCGTTGGTGGGCCGGCATAGTCCGCAGGAAGTCGGTCGGAATCATATTGCGTCCACTCGTATTCCACTGCTTCCAGCATCGGGGCTATTCAAATCGGCTTGTTAGGATGAGACCATGGATGATCCTGGCCAAAACATGACATACCCCATGGTGACAGATGTTCTGTACAAGGCCTGTCGATGGACATATAGCCTTTGATCAATGTATGGAGAACCAGGGAGATCGCGAATATTACAGCACTGGTGGATAGAAGGGCTGCTGGCAAGTTTGGCGACGAAATCGTGGGCTTTTCATTTTCGGCAGGACTTTTAAAGATAGGCACGGTTTCCCATTTCGTGTTTTCCCCATCGTTGGTCTGCTCTTCATCGATTTTGCGGTATGCACCGGGGCTGTTTGTGAACGCCTCCAAACGACTGCGAATTGTAGTCCAGATCAGCATGATTCTGTTCCCACGACCTAAATTCATATACTAAATGCAATGCAGAATGGGATACCGGGGAACTACAGCACCAAAGGACTGAACACTCATCTAAGGGCTTGGAAGGGCTGTCAGCCTGCATAAAGGGCAGGATGTAATCGGGATAAGCATGCGGAGCGCCACCTTGACACCGCAATGGAGCCCTCGCATTGATGGCCCGCCGCCCTTCATCTCCGAGTCTCACCAATGCCACATCAACCAGTCTACTAATCGCTTCACAATGCAACGAGATCTACTCCAAACATACGTTTATTTCACCGTATCAGCTGGGTTCCTACTCGCATCCGTATGGACCCTTATCGACGCCATCACATACCTGCCCACAGACGCACAATGCGTGCAAAAGATGTTCTCGTGGTCCCCCGTCAACCACATCATCGAATACGAATGGACGATGTTCCCCAAGTTCGGCTTCCTGGCCCATTCCACGTGGTTTGACGCTGCTGTCCCAGACCGAGAAGCAGCCTGGGAAGAGCTTCTCCCCAGTATGCTATCCCCATATCGCAACCCTAATCGAAACTAATCCAGACAAAGAAAGCCCAATTTCCATTCCCATGTCCCATATCGACCGACTCAATCTTCCACCCGATGCAGATTGGGTCCGTCCCCCCGGAAAAACAGACAACGTTCTCGCTCTCCCCGAAGTCTTCGTCCAGTTGGAGTGTCTCAATCTTCTTCGACTGCACGCGCAGAGCGACGAGACGGACAGTGGGCATTTACCTTCCTTCCGAGGCCGGGAAGGTGATGTCTACCACCGATTGGAACAGTGCTTTGATCGGCTGAGGACAGCAGTTCTCTGCTGGTCGGACATTGCGCCGGTACTCCAAGAGTATGAAGACGATAACCTGCATACTCATGTAGTCAAGTACGATTTTGCCACAAAGCACAAGTGTCGCAACTTCCCGGCGATTCGGGCATGGACGTTGGCAAATGGGGTCCAGGGTGTCCAGATGAACAACGCGTGGTGGGGTGGATTCGCTTAATACCAAGCATTAATCGCATATCAAATCCATATTCCCATTCCACCCCATCCAGAGAATAAGAACGATGACTCGTAAAGACCAAAAGGATCCATAGCGCCCTTACCTAGCCAACTACCCCAAACCCTAAGCCATCATGCATGCTTACTTTCGCATCCCCATCCACCATAACTTGACCACATCCTCCCCTCCCAATCTCCCTCACTCCAAACCCTCATCCACAACCCCCAAATGTGTCTCCCATCCCAACTCTCACGGGCACACTACCCCCTCCTCGCCCTCCTCTTCCTTCTCTCCTGCACCATCCTAGCATCCTACCTCCCACCCCTAAAATGCAACTCCCACCCAACCCACCTCCCCAAAGAATTCAACAACCCCATCCCCAAAACCTTCTTCCCCTCCAACAAAACCCACCCCACCCTCCTCGACGAAGCCCACCTCACACGCAACGGAGGCTTCCTGATGCTCCGCAAAACCCCATCCGCCCCCCCAATCGGCTACGGCATCTCCATGCTCCACCAAGCCCACTGCGTCGACATGCTCCGCGCCGCGCTATTCGGCGGCCCTCACGAGCATACTCTCCACTTCAGACGCGATACCCCACGAGCCGTGGATTCGCTGGACGATGAGCACTTAGAACATTGCTTGGATTATATCGCGCAGGTGAGCGGTCTTTACGGGGCGTGTGGCCGCGGTGGTAATAGCGTTCTAGGGGATTCTTTGCGCAGCGGACGATACGATCGAGCCGAGGGTTGTTGATTGGGAGAGGAAGGTGGCGGTGATTAATGGGGTGGATGTTGTGCATCGGTGCAGGGACTCGCGGTTTGTGCGTGATGTCGTGGAGAGGTCGAGGGGGGAGCCTGTTTTGGTGGAGAGGGAGGTGGGGGTGGGGGAGACGTTGGGGAGTTTACTTTCTGGGGGTTTGGTTTGAGTTATATTTGGTTTCGTTGTTGTTGTTGTTGTTGAGAAATGCATATGGTGGATCTTAGACGGTATTGGGTTTATTCTAGGTATTCTGAGAACTGGACACTTCGCATTATACGAAACTAGACTCCCATCACCGATGATACGGATGCTCTCTCCAATACTTAAAGAACCTATCGCCGGGGAAGAGCTCGTACAGGAACTGGATGTCCTCTTCTGGATCCTGCGAGAACCCCGCCGTGTCGATCACGTACTGCGCCTCCTCGGGCTCCAGCTCGACTCTCCAGTCGCCGGCGAATCGCTCCTTCGCCCAGTCTTGGATCTTCGTGAAATTGCGACAGGTGTGCGTGGTGGCCAGACGGGGGAAGATGCCCTTTCGGGCGGGGACGTTGATGTGGAATGGGATGGGTGATACGTCCGCGTGGCACATTAGGGTTTGACGGATGGAATCGATGCAGTGATCTGGCAGTTCTTGTGAGTGGCTTTCTACAGAAGGGGAAGGTAAGGTCAGTGCATACCCCAGTGACGGAACATGTCCGTGTCGCGGTTGATGGTTCCGTTCGGGAACTTGAGGCTGTCGAGCGAGCTGTCGGTGTAGCGTTCTGGGTAGAGGGTTTTACGGAGGTCGTTGAGGCAGTGGAGCTCGTGCCATACGTCGAGTTGGACGAGGTATTTCTTCGTGCCGAAGATGGGGATGGTGGGGGTGTCGAGGTACATGGCTTCTTCTTCGGTGATGGTTGAGATGCCGACTTCGAGTGATTAGCTTTGCTACTGATTGAGGAGAAGGGAGGCTTGCAGTTGTAGAGATCTGACCATAGTTTATCGGTCTCGTCTGTTGGGAATCCCATGTACTCGGTTTGGTTGAACAGTGCGGCGCGGAAATGCTGCTTGGGGATATATTCGACTGCGTCGTTGGCGGGGGCTGAGATGGCTGTTAGTCGTTGTTTCTTTCGGTCGAGGACATTCATGCTATTGGAGTTGTGTGTCAACTTACAATACACCTGGAGAGATGGATCCTTGGGCTTCTTCCATAATTCTCGGGTAAGCACAATCACCATAAAGATCAAGAAGCCATTGACGGCATAGAGGGTGGCAATGTGAGAAAACAAGATTCGTCGTCTGGCTTTTGGTTTCACAAGGCCCTCGTCGAGTAGATTCTGCTTTTCTATCTCGATTGAGTTCCTTGAGGAAGAGTGACGGTCAAATTCGGCAGACGGGGGCATGATTGGAAGGGAAGATGGTAGGGAAGATGAACAAGAATTTGGAAGAGCAAGTCAAGTCTCAGAGGATCCCATGGTCCCATCTATTCCAGGTCAAAAGACGATTGATCCGGATTGACTAATACTGGAGCCATCGATTACATGCATGGCTGACATTACCCTATGCAGAGTGCTTACTTCCACCGTAAGCACTCAGTCTCGACTCGTGGTAATCCTTTGGGTAGTAAGCAATATCAGCATAAATCACACAAGATCGTGATCAATTCAAATCCTGTTCTATAAGAGTGCAACTAGAGCTGACATTAACTCGTTGCACTTTATCATTGCTGAAGCTTCTAGCTCCAAAGCAGGTCAAACATCATTTCAAATCTCAGAGAACTCTACAATTCACCAACATGAAGTTCGGCATCGTCCTCAGTGTGTTCGCTGTCCTTGCAGCCGCGGCTCCCACTCGTAAGTCTTGAGCTTCATGTTATTGCAGCGATGCTGATCAAACCTTAACAGCCCACGGCGGACACAAGCCGCGCAATGATGCAGGCACCACTGTAGACGACATCTCTGAGCAGCTCTACGGCGCCTGGGGCGGCATCAAAAAACGTGCAGAGGAAGGAACTACTGTTGATGATATCTCCGAGCAACTCTACGGTGCCTGGGGCGGTATCAAGAAACGCGAGGAAGCCGGCACTACTGTTGATGACATCTCCGAGCAGTTGTATGGTGCATGGGGTGGTATCAAGAAGCG